>CANUEP010183010.1:22500-24157 GCA_947857235.1 Jatropha podagrica | reverse complement strand
CTCCAAAACCCAATGTCGTAGGTTCAAATCCTACAGAGCGTGATTCTGTTCTTGTTTTGTTAGGTCAAAAAGGTCAAAATTTATACGGAAAAAATAGAGGAGCAATCTGAATTTGACCTCCTGCGGACTAAAGAAAGGAGGGGTTCTTTCGTGTCTTTCCTTACAACCAGAGCTCGTATCAAATTGAGTAAGCTCAGCTAGTGTAATTCCTTCTGGCTACCTGTATATCTCGTCCAATTCCTTTTTCCTTTCGATGTTGTGCCAGTCTCAGGCAAAAAGCAAAAAGAGAGTAGGCTAGTCGTAATTCTATCTTCAGAGTAAGCGCATCCAGTAGATGTTTCTACCTTTGAGCTTCCCCCAACCTAGAGTAGCTAGATGGGGAAGTCAAATGAAGCCTTGTTCATACATGGTACGATTCCAATAGGTTGGCCCAGAATACGATTAATCCGACATGAAAAAGCCAGCAGTTTCCCAGAGAAATCCCACTTCAAGGATCGAAAGGAAGAAAAGCGTCTTTTTTAGTGATTGCACGGGATTCATTGTTCATTATCTTTAGTGAGTTCACGGATCCGGATAAAGCAGTCTTTAGTCCGAAGAAAAAGCAATCAAATCAAATGAGATTGATGAGCTCCTCGGTAACTAATAATCCTACCAATCAATCTTCCAAGCCTAGCAGAAGTAAGAGATTGAGGAAAGGCAAGCTATTTTAATAACAGGATTTTCTTTTTTAGAATACGATATTACCTTAAAACTTATTCCACCATTCTTGGTACCAGACTAACTATGAAAAAGGGGCCTAGACTTCTGGTATAATTCCGTCTATTGCTCCTTACCCTATAGGAGATCTTCCCAGTGCCAAGAACTAGGATCAGTTTCAACTTTTGAGTACGCAAGTGGGCTCTTCCTTTACTACTACGCTCTTTCTCCCGTCTCGAACGTGATTTGTATTTGATGCTCTTATCGGATTGGATGCTTGATTCCTTAGCAGAGCTAATGTAATGGCTCACTTCACTACCTTAAGACCAAGCTGGGACATTCTCTTAAGCTTAAAAAGAGTCTTTCCGGGTTGGGATAAGTTGAACTGTTTACTTCTATTTGAACTACTCCGAATTCTTTTCACTCTTTATCTTTATGGCAGCAGCTAGTTTAGTGGCATCTATTTTGCTCAGTTGTCTTCCTGGTCCGATTTCAATCTTTTTCATGGTATGGAACTCCAATCCTTCCTGCAACAGAGTCAAAGCTTCAAGTTCAAAAAGAAAAGATCAGTAAACCAGTAGGCCAGCCAAGTTTTTCGATCCATTGAAAGTGCCCTTCCAGCTAGTGCTAGTGATAAAGCTTCTTCAATCATAAGATGAGAAAATCTTGTTCAAATCATCCAGTTATAAGAGAATCCCTTACAAGGGTTGGCCGGTCTTAAACCCTTTCTAACAAATCTCTTCACTTCGAGTCCTTTGGATTGCTAGGGTAAACCCCTTCTTTTCCAGTGGCAGTTTCTTTTGATGGCGATCTAGCCGAGCTATTAGCATAAAATATGCATTTTCTTTTACTTAAGATAGCTGTTTAGTTGATTGATATATACACTGACTCTAAATGAAAAGTAGTTTCAGCTAGCCTGTGATCAAGCCAGCTTCCTCTTTCGCAGTCCAGGTGAAGTCCC
>CANUEP010183010.1:0-17500 GCA_947857235.1 Jatropha podagrica | reverse complement strand
GGGACCACCTACCACTAGTCTTCAGCCGGAAGGGTTTATTGCACAAAAACGCCGGGACGCAGGCTCCCGAAGAGGGAAGCCCAACGAATGTCAGATGCAAAGCCCCGCACCTCATTAAGATCATATTGGCATACTCTCCCAAAAAAAAAAGAGCAGACCCCATTGAAGACGAGAGTGAGGTACAACAAGGCCATTTCTGTCCACCGCCGCCCTTCTCACGGAACCGTACGTGGACGTTACCGCTCATACAGCTCCCAGCCAGCAAGCAGTTAGCCTTCCTCTACAAGGAATGGAAGTGTGGATGAATCGACATCAAATGGAGGAATTCGGTTTTTTTTTCAGCAATAACATGATAAGAGCATCCCTTTCACAAAAACCTACAGATCCCCTCCTACCCTGCCACTTCAGCACCTTTTGATCTTTGAGTTTGAGAAGATCATTACGAGCCCTCTCCTAGAATGTTTTTGTAGATTCCGAAAATTCCATGGTGGATCAGGACGAGAATGAATCCGGGAATCCAGGACATACTCATCCTGGAGCTTCTGCTTTCCTCTGGGGAGGGATGAAGTGACTCGACTGAAAGGAGAGGGTAGCCTCCCGCTTGACCGATTTCTCGGAGTCGGAGGAAGATCTCTCATCTGATGACCCTGAACAAGAAGGAGCTGCTCTCGATGTGAGATCAGCAGCAAAAGAAAGAAGAGGAAAGGGATGCCCCAGAGCAGCAGTCCCCGGCTAAGCTTTAAAAAAAACACACACAACGGACCGGACACAAACAAAAGAAACAAGAAAGGGGCCATGATGCTGATCCTATGTTCGTTTTCGCCCTGCCCCGATGATGCGCTCCTAGCTCGCGGAGTTACATACCAGAAAAAGAATCTCTCTATTACTTTGAGAAGAGAATCGTTGGTTTGACCGACGGACTACGTGGGAAAGACGAGATCTAGGCAAGCCGCTACATTTTCTCCCCTTGCCCTTGAACGATAGAAGAACTACTTATCTTCTCTTAGATAGCAGTCGACCGGTTCGCAGCTATGGTCAATCAATAGGTCCGCGGATCTCTTCTTCTATACGATAAATCGCCATCTCGTAGCACCACCACGACACCGATTCTCGTTATTTTTCCGAGCCCCCCATGCCATGCCGTGACTTCGACTTTGAGTATGATGAATGAGTGGAAAGATCTTTATAGAAGTCCCTGTCTGATCCAACCAAAGAGTTAGTAAAATATATATAGATATATATTTTTTAGATAAAGGGGAGAACTGCGAGTTTTTTCAGAAAAGACTTGCTGCTCCCCTATCCGAATCCCGCGAGTGACTAAGCGCGAGACGAGCCATAACATAAGGGGCGAATCTACTCTTCGTAGAATCGACCATAGATATCTTTGTTTGATTAACCCCTTTTGGTTTTCTTTTATTATGATATTGAGTTGTTTTTGTTGGCTTGGAAGTCTGCTCCTATTTTTCGTCTACCGGCTCACCTAGTCTTCTATTCCTTGTTTTGTTGGCCTGCAGCTCTCCTTCTGTCCCTCAATCCTCTTCTGGGCATGTCTTACTAGTTGAGTAAAAACTCAACCTTGCTTTCCTTCCCCGCTGTCAATCCCTTCGCCTTATTCGGGCAAGAAGTTCCTTATAATAAAAATAATAAAAGAAGGGATATGCCTCTGGAATTGCAATTGGATGCTTCCTCAACAGCAGCTGATTCTATAGCAACGCTTATTCACCATCAACCGCGGATAGGGTAAGAGCTGCTATTTACTCAACAACGGCTAGTCTTGCAGCGGCAACAGAAAGAGCTGGAACTCAGACTCATACTGTCACAGCGGCAACCTCCGCTTTTTTTCCCACATCCCGTGCTTTACCAACGCATTTAATGGAGATTCCACCATGAACCGGGAACGGGCTTTGACATGCAGCTTCCATTTTAGGAGTACACAGTCACGTGCTGAGCAAAGAGGTATATAAAAGATCCATTCACACGCGCAAGGTGCGGCATCAGCCTGAAGGCTGAGAGGATTTCCCTCACACAATAAATAGATTAAGAGAAGACGAACTAGGGAATCATAGAAAGGGGGGATGAACCCCGGAATGAAAGTGGATGGAATGAAGGGAAAAGAAAAACAGTTACTCGTCAAGCCGGGTTACAGAGCGAGTCAGTTAGGGCCGAAAGACTTTTAATAAGATCTTTCCTATTGGTAAAAGGCACTGGATCTCCGGAAGGGAACTCAAAAGGGCAACTATTACCACCTATGGATCATACCTATTTGCTCTATCGATAAAAAGTATTCGCTCGGCTGGGAACTAGCACTTTTCAGGTTGTATTTTTGATACAAAATCACTCCAATTGGAAGGCTTTCGACACCTACCTGATGGATTGATTTCATTTGTCCTTTGAAAAGACCTTCAAGTGAAAAGGACTGCAGGAGATAAACTACTTATACCGGGTCTAGTACTGGGACAGGCGGGAGAAAGCCTGGGATGTGAATTGCCTCGTCCCCAATCACTGTCCGAACAAGGTCCGGCATGCTCCATTCCGGGGGAAATTGCTTACCGGCTCTCACCACCCACTCTGCGTATTCATCACAGATTCGATCAAATACCCGCTCTAACTCAGGTGGAGCGCTTTGCGCGTCCGACCTAGTTGAAGAAAGAGTCGAAGAGCTACTAATGGAAGGGAACGAAAAAGGATTACTATGCAAAAATTCTATATCACTGGGCGTCGGATTCCCATAGAGTACCAATTCATCGTTTTCCATGATTGCTTCATTCTTTGACTGCTCTGCTCCCCCCCAAAAAATGAAGAGAGACTGATTCAGGAAATCGCCGGTGGTTTTTTCCACCAAGAAAGACATGGGAGTTTTGGGCGTAACATTCTTTTTCTTCTCTTAAGAAATTTCTTTGAATGAAAAGATCGCTCCTAAATTTAAAAGGCCTCTCCTTTCTCTGTGCACTCTCTCTCTTCTCTACACTGTCCTTATTGAAATTGATACTTATTAGTCCGAAGGAGTGATCTATTCTATTAAACGATGAAAGCACCAATGATAGAAGCGGGGGAGTCAAGACAAGCCAATCCGCTATTCTGCCTTTGCGCAGCTTATTCATCGAGAAGCCACTCGCGGCACACTTTCCCTATTTTCTTTGATTGCAATGCGCTTCGATTTCATATACTGTCTTCTTCGCTTTCTCTTTCGTAGAAAGCCCTACTTTCATAACATCCGACGCTATATATGCTAACATCATATTATTATAATACATCACATAATTGGCACTCGACTGAAAGTCAAAGAGAGTGACTATTGTAAGCGTTACGTTCAGATGCCCTTCATCCTACCCGAAGGAGAAAGGGGGCGCGGAGAGAACGAAGTAGGGGAGCAAGCGCGCCCAATGCCTGTCTGTCCTATCCTCTGTTTTTTATCTAAAAGTGCCATCTGGTTAGATATGCTATCTTGCCCACCTTCAGATCTCATTCAGGACTGACCTAACCCGATCTCCTATTTCTCCTTGACCGGACCCATTTCATTGACCGAGAGTAAAAAAGAACGAGTTCTTTTAGAAGTTTATCCTTCAGCTTGAAAGCGGGCTCAAAGCAAACTACGGCTCGAAAGAGTTCTTTCGCGCAGCTCGCCCCGGCAGTGAGACTTGTGCTTTCGAGTAACCCCATTTGCTCATCCATCTTGCTTAAGATGGTTCTTACGTCGGAAAAGAAAGAGATTGGGAATGCCGGACTAAGCAAAGATATGAAAAAGTTTGACCCGCAAGAATAGAGAAAGTAAGGAAGCTAGGCCCTTTCTCTCGTCGGTTCGTCCCTCATGCCTGGGAGTTGAAGCGTTAGTTCCGCATCCCACCGGAAATCCACCGCTCTGAAGAAGCCGCTGAGGAAGACCCTAGTCACCCGACTCCGAATCAGTCCTTCCCGCGAGTTGTCTCTCTGTCCTTGCTTTCGTCATCTTGGATTCTTCATTCCATCTGACCTGTGGAATGGCTTCTTTACTTTCTCTATTATAGTTGAATAAGGAAATCCGAATAGCTTATCGTTAGAACGGTTGAAAGCGGATCTGTACTGATAAAAGAGTTCATAAGTGAAGGAAGAGGCTGCGAGCTTTGTCTATGGAGCAAGCGTAATTAGTCTAAGCTCTTTCGTTTAGGGTGGGATCGATTCGATAGACTTGATCCTTAGGGGGAGTTTTCGTTGCTCTTCACCTTACCGAGTTGATAACATCGACACCGGAAACAAGAACTCTACCTACGGGTCTTTCCAACAGTTAGGCCACCCAAGGGGCTGGATGACAGCCCTCGCTCTGCTAACTCTTCTTATGATTCAATTGCTTACACCGGCTACTGGTTGAGCTGCTACGAAAGCAGTTACCTTTCTTACAGCAGGGCAGAGGATTTCACAGTTAGCAAATCTTTCTTCTGAACTATCAAAAAAGAGCTTACTCTCTTTCGAAAGACCGGATACGGTTAGATCTAATTCTAGCACAACCTCTTATGTAATAATCCATTCTTCTTAAACTTAAAAAAGACTTGCATTGCAGCTCCCACAGCTTCTTCTATACCAGTCTTCTATCCAAGAGCGCTGACTCTTTCACCGCTTACTCTCGTTTCGGTTATTGCATCAAGCACGGGTTACGAAAGCAAGGGCGTTCAGGCTTTCCTTCTCAGATGGGGCCTAAAGACTCTTGGATCGGCTGGTACTGGAATATGCTTTTAAGGAGCGCATTCACGAGCACTAGCTTTCCTGGCTTCCTTTCAAGCTTAGAATATCACGTCTTCCTTAGAAAGCTGTTAGCCTAGGTCGGATCCTAGAATTACTCGTAGCTCGTTACTCGGATTAGCTCGGGGTTTTTTTTCCCTTCATTTCATTCTTTCTTTCCGGTTTAGCTAAAGCTAAGGTCGAAATCAATCCCTCTTTTTCCTGTGCTTTACTAGTAGGGCTAATGAACGACCCTTTGATCTATGTCGTTCCCAGTTCAGCCAGGTCTGATTAGAAATGCTAAAATGAGTGGAGCGAAGGGCTTTAGAAGGATAAAGGGGATATGGGCGAGCTTTAATTGAAGCAGGGAGTCAATTAACAACGAGGCCGTAGTTTACTAATAAGGACTATTGCGACTAATATAGCAACCCCGAAGAGAAGGAAGGCCACAAACAAGAGCATATTTTTTAGATATCCCCACAATTAGAGCTATTAGCTTAGCTGGAGTTTTGCTTGGTCGGCTGAGTACGGAACGCTAGCTCTCTCTACTTTAATACTTCGTTCACTGCTGGCGCGGAGTAAGACATGCCACCTTAATGCACTAGCCAGTTAGAAGGATTTTCACTATTACTGAACCGGCCTTCGAGACGAAAGGAACGAAAGCAGGCAACATGAGTATGCTACTTCCTGCGAGAATGCATTATAATGGTTTGTCATGTTCCTATTCCAACTCCTGCGAGAATGGCCCTCCCTACTACAGACTACGCTCGGAAAGTCGGTGATAAGCAAGAAGAGAAGAATTTGAAAGAAGAAAAGAGAAGTCCCGAGAAGTACTTCACTTAGCCTTTCTCTAGTAGTTCTTCCCCTCCTTCCTCACTACGCTTCGCTTGACTTGAGTTGGGAAGAGTCATATTCATATTCCTATTTAAAAACTCCCCGTAATGCTTGTATTCCCTTACTGAACGGAAGGAACGGTTCCCCTACTCGCTTGCTAATGGACTATAGCCGGAACGAAGGCACGGATTATATACCAAGTCTTTCCTATTCTCCTAGTCTCGCAGTTGTCCGCTCCTTAGCTTTGGTTTTAGCCCCTTTCTCTAATACCATACCTTTTGTAGGCTTGCAAAGCATAGGCTAGACAAGCTTCGGTGCGGTAAGCTTGTTTGTGTTCGGGCTTTCGAGTTGGATATCACCATATACTAGTGCTAGTGCGGGTGAAAGCCTCGATAAAAAAAAAGGCTTAGCCATTTCCTAGCAACACAAGGCGGGTGCAAAAGGCGAGAGGATAGCGTAGCTACATGAAAGTAAGTCATTCTTTCTAGAATACTTGCTGGCATGCGAGACAAGACTGGAACCAAGCCAAGGCCAAGGGCAAGAACTCCACCAACAGGACCAAGAAGAACCCTATCATCAACCAATAGGCCAGGAGCTTCAACTGAAGCCGAGGAGTTATAATAAGAATCCAACTAACTAGAAAGCGGTTCTTGCTCTGGTTTCAGGGAATCCCTAAAAAGCCCAGGGCAAGGACTAGACTAGGAGTAGGTGTGTAAGCAGCCCAGCCAATCCAATAGTGGGCATATCCATTCTATCACTAGGAGGCCTTCTAGTGATACTTACATTTATACTTAATAATCATCTTTTTTTCCCCGTTCCCATATACCTACCTTTTACTTTTAACATTGTTCGTGCGAGTGCAGGTCCTGAGCAGGTATGACTCTTTTTCTATAGGTTACCAAGGTTTCGAGCGAGAGAATAAAGTCCAACCAGTGTAAGTGCTTCTTCCTGCCAGTCCTTCTTCTAATAGGGGTGCATATTTTGAGATTTTCTTTTTTCTTTTCGTTCCCATTTTTCCCCCCTTCTTTGAGCAAGGCTCTCGATTGGAATGTTTTCTATTTCTTTCCGGATTAGGATCTTTTCCTTTCCTTGCGTAATCCAAATCCAGTTAAAGAGGCAGAAACTTTCTTGTAGTAGGAGGGGTAGTAGAGCGAGAGGATAGGGATGTTCTAATTTGACCGAAAGGTTTAAGATTTTAGTACTTTTTAAGAGGTTGAGGGATATTATGGAAGTGAGGAGCCAGAAAGCATAGATTTCCAGGTTTATCTATTAGACGTTATTTCACCGATGCGAGTGCCGAGTTGTTTCGAGTATCAGAATCCGATCCTCGCTCAGCTCCAGCTTCACAGGTCGGATATGTAGGCGGGAGAAAACATTGATGGATTGAGTCGGTCAACTGTAATGTAAAGAACATAAAAGAGAGACTTTCCAGACCATGTGTGTAGCATCTGACTTTTCCAGCACTATAACTGAACTAGTACCGTACTTACCATTAAATCAATTACTAAAACTATCCAGTATTGACGGCTTCTTCCCCGTCCAGAGTTTCACTTCACTAACTTGAAAGAGACTACTCCTCTCCTATGGAAGGAACTACTATATATAAATAAAAAGAGACGCGCTACGACGCTGGATACGAATCATAAAAGTAAATTGATCCCGCGGGGACGGAAATCTAAATCGGGCAGGAGTCGCTCAATCAAAGACAGTTCCATTCGATCTTAGCCGATCTAAGGTTGACCGTCTCTCCGGCTCCGTTTCGGTGCACTCTTGGAGAGCTCTTTGGGCCTGCCGCTTTCTCAATCGAAAACGGAAACTGTCAAGATTAGCCTACTGATAGATTCTATCTATCACTTACGTAATTTCTTGTCTGAAGTCAATCTTCATCAAGACAGTTGACCGAGTCGAACCCTACTGCTCAAGTCTGACGAATGCCGTTCATGAGCTGGTAAAGTCGAGATCAATCAACTGGGAAAACTTCAATCACTGAAGGAGAAGGCAATGTACCTTCTGGAACCCCTGTCCCTCACTAAAATAGCCTCACAGCAGAAGGAGATTCCCTTGGACCGGGAAAGCTTTTAATAGGACAATTTCTCACAAAGGCTAGACGCTACCTCCTTTCTTCCACTTCTCATTCATTCTAGACTTTGAGACATGCAGGAAAGGCTCAAAAAAGAGGAAATTACTGATCTCATTCGCTTAATGAATATAGGGCCTACTCTATGTTTGCTTTAGCACCTTACTAAGGATGTGAATGTCCTACTTCTTCCATAATCGGCTTCTTCTTAATGCCTGACTTCCACTTATTGGGCAGAAGCTCAAGAGAGCTGGGAAGATCCTGTACAGATGAACCTTTTACTCTCCCTTCCTTTACTGAGCAAGTGAGCCCACCTATATAGATGTGATCGTTTGAGTCTCAATCGATGAAGCCTTTCGAAGCACTTTCTAAACGCTAGCTATATGCTTCTTTGCCGAGGAACCTTGCCCTTGCAGTCGATTACCCAAAACTCCTATCCTTATTGCTTTGCTTTATTCCCTGTCAACAATTTAGTCTAGCAGAGGAGTACCCCACATTCCAGCTACTCGAAGTTAGAGATTTAGCCTTTACCAAAGCTGCGCTTCGGGAGATTGCCACGGAACTCCGAAATAAAGACTGTAGCTCCTTATTTCTTGCCCTCCTAACCTAACTAAGAATTCCACTCCTGGCAACTGATAACGCAGCCGATCTTGCAGCTCTTCTCTTGTCTGCTTCTGCTACTGATTATGTTTCGGTTGAAGACTCTTCGGCCAGAAAGACTCGGTCATAGGAACAAAGAAAGAAATAGACAGACTTAGACGAGGGCATCTTGAACCCCTCTCCCTACGGTCGAGTTAGCCCATGACCTCAAGATCAAGAAGAGCCAGCCATACATAGAAGACAAGGGAAGACCTTGCTCGACCAAATGAACGTAGCAGCAGCATCATGAGATAGAACCCGGTCCTGTCCCGGCTGTCCATCTGTGGAACATGGGGCTGAAGACCTCTAGAGTACCTACTAGAAGAACTAGAAGAAAGACAGAACCACTTGGCTAGGGCTAGGGGGACCAAACCATTAGGAGGAAGAAGCAGATGGAAGACAGGGTCACTTGTGAAAGAACTAGCCGAAGGGGACCATCACAGTTGGGGCGGTGGATGACAGGCTAGCTCACCAAGAACATCAGGAGAGGTTGGGGAAGACTTGGCTGCGGCAAGTCAAGGAGAGGTTAGGTCAAGGGATTTGATTTCAGACAGAAGTCCCATCAATCAGAAGAAAAGGATGTTCCAGGAAAGAAGGGAACAAGGATATCCAAAAGAATAGGCCTTGAAGGAAGGCGACCGAAGGGAGGGGAGACCGGTCTAAGGGCTGCAAGATATGCTACAAGGTTGAATCAGTCCACTAAGGGATGACCTCTTATACATGATTTCAGCGAAGTGTTCAAGAAGACTTGAAAGAAAAGCCTTCTATCCCACAGCTAAGGCATCCATCCAATACAGATAGAGCGTCATATACAATTACTCTATCCTTTGGAAACCACCTATTCCTCTCATCGACTACCTTCACTAGGGTCAAGATTCATGGTTTTCTAAGGGCGGCCCATTAGCTTCCTTTGATGGAACAAGGGATTGCTTTCGTCTCTTTCCTTCTGGGCCAGGAATGGAAGTTGTCGTTAAGCTTCTTTGGATCAATCGATAGTGTGCTTATCGCTCTACTTCGCTTGATTCTCATGCCAGTGGACTCGTCGCTCAGCTTTAGGCCTTATTAGCTTCATTTCTGAAGTGAGCATGAAGTCCGAATTGAATAGATACTGAGAAAGCGTCTTTCGTGATGAAAGTAAGTTGCAAGTTCGGATTCAGGATTGAGAAAGAAATCAGCAAAGCGCAGCTGGAGCTGAATCTATTATAGGAGGCGTAGGGTAGGCTCTTTGGATAGATTGACCGGCTTAAGCCGATGAACCAGCTTCTACCACTGACGAGCTAATTCGGACTATGCCTAACTAGAGGAATAAAATCACCTGATCTTGGCTCGGCATCTTTTGAAAGGTAATCCAATATCTGGTAAGAAAGGTCGAGTCGGCTACTCCAAGCGGAGAAGCAAGAGCTCACTCGACCCATAGGAATAGGGAGGAAGTTTCATTCCAAACTGCTCTTAGTTTGAGCTAGGAGATGGGACAATACGCTGTTAGACCGGGAGTTTCAAACTTACCTTTAGGTTTAGGGATCGGAGTTGCAAACTGCTTGACCTTACTTAGGTAAGGTTGGGTAGGTATATATATAACCACTTCCTCTTCCCATTCATTAAAGGGACTAAGACGAACTGGTTATCCTTCCTACTCTGACAGTGCTGCAGGATTGGCCTACTTGAAATGTTCCAACTTTGCTGTGCCTACTTTCTTTGACTCACCCTCAACAGCTTAAACAGCCGTAACAGCCGAAACTGAGTAAGGGCTTTCTTTACTGACCGAGGGAAATGTGCTGGCTTACCTCCCTACTTGAACTGACTCAACTGCTGAGGGCAATGTTCCGAAGTGAGGGCTATCATCATAGTCAGCCAGCGAGCAATCCCAAGAAAGCAAGCCGGAAAGGCATAGAGTCGACGCAGTCAAGCAGGAAATGAAATCCTTCTCTATATAAGTTCTCGGACGAGGTTCTCTTCTGGAAATGAACAGAACTTTGATAGGCGGAACGCGCAAGCATAGGAGCATTCGCCAGCAATGTGAAGCGCCATCCGTACTCATTATTACCCATTAATAAGAATGATTTAGGAAATCAGAATTGCCTAGTCAAGAACCAGGATTCCCCGGTAGGGGATCCACGACATACCGGGGCAACAGGAAAAACCGTAATATAAAGAAAATCCCTCTTTCCCTTTCTCCGTTGAAAGCTTTGTTCCTTACCTCCCTGAATTAGAAAAAACATACTTCCGCCCTCTATCAGCGGGGTAGTGATGCCGATTATTCATATTCATAAAAGAATGAAAGTCGGGGATTCCAGGCTGGGAGAGCAGATCTGCGAATCGGCTTTAGTTTAGGAGTTTCCCGGAAGCTGATCCAAGGGGGGTTTGAGTTGAAGACTCGGCCAATACCTCAGCTTAGTTATTAGTTAGGAGCTAATCCCAGTGCCCTCTTCATCTTCAAAGGAAAGACTCTTTTCTAGGCTAGAGGCCAGGAGGATCACCCGCGTTGGGGTTGTTATGAGACCGGCTAGAAGCTAAAGACGCCACAAGGAGGAGGTTGGCCTTTGCGCCAGGCTTGGAAATATCAACAAAGGAAAGTCTTTGTTAAAGAACATACACGTCGTTATAGATCAGTGTCAATTCCCTCGGGGGAAAGATCCATGGCCTTTTAAGCTAAGCGCCGGTACATTGGATCCAATCAAGACTAGTCGTCAATCCGAAGTTCGTAGGGCGTTCTGACGAGAAGATGCTTTGAAGGAGAAGGCAAGCAACTGACCTGACATAGTGTTTGGACGAGGAAGGGCAGGGCTTTAGCGAAGAGCTACGTATCCTTTGCGAAAGAAGATGCCAAAGAGCCAGGCCGGTCAGTCAGTCAAGCTAGACCTCGATACTGTCCCCTCTTCCTTATGTCGACTATCTTTAGCCCTAATGACATCCTTCGATTCAACTACAAGAAAGTCCACTTCGCCAGGAACGTAGTCACTCAACCGATTCCTTGAACCTAAGCCTCGGAAGGAAGAATAGTAGACTGTAAAGGAGAGAGAGGGAGTGTCTGGTAAGGGAAAGTCATCAATAAAAAGAAAGTGAAAGCAAGCGAAAGGCAAATAGAGTGACTCGACTTGAAAGTGTGTCAGTCCCGGGCATCTAGTTCCAGGCCCTCTAGTTCGAGTGAGAATTACCTGCCATCCATAAATAGCTTTCCGACCCCAATAGGAAAACCCGACCTTAACCTTAAATGGATATCATCCATCAGTAGTGGGCGAGCTTTAAAGAACAGGTATCACTCAACCTTCAATCTTTGGCGTGGTATTTTTTTTACCCTACCTCCCTTTTTTCTTTTTTCTTTCAATACTGACATCGACCATAGAATTGATATTGATCTGATAAGGATAAGGGTTTAACATATAATAATTACCCACCTAGAAGCATGCGTTAATTAAGAGGGCTTGTAGTGCAATATTGAGGGTAAAAATCTATCACTTCAGGAGAATCGTTTAGCTCATTAGAGCTAGATTAGATGTAACATAAGTCTCACGGGATGGCAGGGCTTACTTTATATCAAAAGATTGAATTTCGAAAGGTAGAGGGCAGCTTTTAACATTGTAGCTAGTGAAGTTTCACCGGGGGAGTTATATCATATCTCGCTATGAGACATCCAGTTAGGACGTAACATAGGTCATTTCGCTAGCTCTGGGCCACAGCACCGTCGGAAAGGACCTATGGGTTGGGTTAAGGGCTACTCACATGCCACGTCTTGCCGATTACTGACCCAGATCATCTTTACCACTGCGGTATATGCTATAAATAGGGAGTTGTCTAACTGGTCGAGGCTTAGAGTGGCCGTATTCGACACCTCCTAAGCCTTATCATGACTTTCATTCTTTCTTGTCTACTATTTGCTCTTACTTTGCTCTTACGGCTAGTGCGCTATTGGTGTCCGGGCGCTTAGGGGACGGAAGAGCTAAACCTCACCAAGCTATGGGTGCAAGCATTGCAATAGATGCGTATAATCATCATATAACTGTAAATCTTCTCTTATCCTATCCGCTCTTGAAAAAGAAAAGAGCCATTGCCAAGCACAGAAAAAAAAAAGGAACTTGAAAATAGGATCTTGCAAGCTACTAGGTCAGTTGAGAAATCGGCTGTTGTGCACAGAGTTGTTATCAAATCGGATCTTCTCTCTTTCCTGGTAGATGCATGGGCTCTTTCATTCGACAGTTGGGATTGATTGATTTTCTAGATATCAAGAGTCAAGGAAGGAGGGCTAACTAAAAGAATAGTGGCTTTGGGGCATTCCCCCAGCATACATAAGTCCTGAACCCGGAAAGATCCGCTCTACGAATTCAGATGTTAATGTGCTAATGGCAGCGATATGCCTAACCCTTCCTACTGAGATCTGATTATGGACATACTACTATTATATTGAATCCTCAGGGCTTCCATCATATAGAACCGTTGTTGATGGTGAATAAGCGCTGTTGGCAATAACCGCTCTTTACTTTATTTAATCGCATTTTCAAAGCATCAGTCCAACGGAGGCAAGGCTACTAGCCACACTCGGCTCAAGCCCAAGGCAATAACGACCAGGCGCAAGGGAAAACAAGTGCCAGCGAGTTAGCTGCTGTCGGAAAAAGCGCAATAGCCATAGAGTCAATCCCTGGACCCGGCTCAAATGATTTGATCCCAAGTGTCATCACAAGAAGAAAAGAAGCTCGTGCCACTGAAAAGGGAGGATTTTAAGTTACCTCGTGTTAGCCGAACTGGGATCGGTAGAAGGAAAAAGTAATTTAAGCCCGGATAAAAAAAGTAGTTTTTGTCGACCCGGGAATCCGACTTGAGGCCAAAATCGCGAGGTTGGATGCGATTGCTCAAGGTTGGGGCTACTAGAAGCCTAGAAGGAAGAAGTCCGGGGAAGGAAAGAACTTCTGGATTAATTGAGTTCATACCCAGTAGCAAATGGAGAAATAAGGGCAGCTGCTAAGATCCCAAATCGAGATTGGCTAGATGAGAGTAGCTTATGCCCGGCTCGGGAAATGATGTTTGATAAGATGGATCTGTTTAAACATAAATCTGCTCTTTGAAGGAAAGAGGCGAAAGGCAATAAAGAGAGGAATTCGCAAAGAGTATTTGTCCAATTCTTCCTGAAAGAGGGCATTCTTTGCTTCCTGTGCTGATACTGCTTCCTTTAGCATAAGCCTAGTTCTTCCAAGCCAGGCCAGAGAGTTAGGGGCGTAAGGTCTTATCTGAGAAAGAAAAATCTCCACGTGGGCAATAGTGGATTTATGGTCAATCAGGTTAATCCCGAACAGCCTAGTCTATCCCGAAAGTGCCACACCCTATTTTGCATTCGATGCCATCGTCTGTACTTAGCATGCCTCCTGCAATCCTTATATTTAGGATTGGCAGAAGATTAATACAAAGCGTATATCTTTCACATAGGAGTAGGTAAGAGCTTCAGTGAGAGAAAAGGATTGAATGCGAGAGGTCCTTCGAAGAGCATATTTTTTCCCTATTTATTGTACAATCCGGAGATCTCAGCAAGGTTGCCTTAGAGAGTAGCAAAGAAGGACTTTTTTTTTCAATTTACCAGATTGAAAGGGAGCCCAAAAGCGCTTACTCATCAAATCTATAACCCATTCGCCACCCCGCCGGAAAGTCCCATGCGTCCGGGCACGAGTACGTTCGATCTTTTCTTGCCATGATACACGAACAACTGCTTTGTTGCCAGTCAAAGTAGCGAAAACATTGTTCATTGAACTAATATTAAAAAAGTGTTCTCTGATCACGGCGGTGATACTAAGGGGAACAGCACAAGGGGCAAATAGGATTTACCAAAAAAATACATGGGATTAGATAGCGAGGATCGGTCTATCTCACTAGCCGACTTTTTCGAAAGCGGCATTCGCCACATCATCGCTCTCTTCTTATTTCGAAAGCGAATTCCGTGATAAAAAGGATACAAAAATCCGCGGATTAAGGCGACTACTTCACGCTGTGAGGCCCGGCTTTTGGACCTTTTCTCTCGAAGGGCGGTGCGCAGCGACTAATCCGCTCCCTTTTCTATAGAAAGTTGTGTGTAGCCAGATAGATGAAGGACTCAATGTCCCTCTACCCTACCTCCACCCTAGGTGGCTGCGACCAAAAGAAAAGGTCAAACCACTCAATCTGAGAGAATCCCCACTCGACTGAAAGGAGAGGGATGAAGTGAGCAAGAGCTTATTTTATTTAAGCTTATTCAACAAAAGCAATTCCTGCGGATCTTCCCCCAACAGAATCAATGGCATTGGATCTAACTCAACTCTCTCCCTTTCCGGCTTAGCCTACCGCTCCGTGGGCTTCTATCCCCCTGGTCGTATCTCTAAAGAGTGAAAATCTCTCTCCCCGCAACTCTTAGCAATACAGTAACAGTAAGAGTCATGCGCCAAATCGGAATATTATTGATATCCCAATAGTATAGATCTTTCCTCTACGCCGCTCTCTCCCGACTGAACTATTGGTGGGAGGCCTAACGACTGCTGTTGAGAAGAGGAATTGTTTGATTCAGACGATTCGTTCACATCGGATGCTTAGCGAGATAAAGGCTCTTTAAAGGAAGAATGCGCTCTTAGTAGTAATCCCAGAAGACGATCTGCGGCATTCAACTGAATGAAGATGGCATGAAGACGATTGCTGCTCCCCTTGCTTACCTTTTGGCCCTATAGGAGCTATAGAATTTACTTAGTGAATCTTCCCGCTACTCCTTGCTTGAAGGCATTTGGCATTCACATTCAGGTCAGGCATTGAGTAATGGGTAAGTCATTCAATCTCCAATTCTTCCTCACCCGCCCAAGGCGAGAAAGACCAGCTTCTTTCCTCTTACTAGAGAGCGAGCTAACAACAAATCCTCTCCCGTTGGTCGAGTGTCTTCAAACCTCGTGAATTGCCTTTTGGTTGGCATGATCAGGGGCGGGATTTCACTCTTCAATGGTACGGTACCAGCACGGGCCCTTTCTCGATATGGGTAATCCTTAGTATACTCAAAAACTCCGTTTGGTGGGTCTGAAGTCAAGACCAAAATCTCCTCTTTTCGGAAGAGCGTGAAAACTTGAAAACTATGGCCAGATCTTGGTAGGGAAATGGGGCCTTCCGACCCCTTTGGGCCGGGTGTACTTGGGATCAGAAAGGCTTAGGCTTGTTCTACGCTTTAAAAACTGAGCTGAAGCTCACCTCGAATTGGGAGGAAGAGAACCAGCACCTCTTCTAAGCTACGTGAGTGCGGAACATGCTCTCTTCTTGATCTCATCAGCATAGGCCGTTGAGTCGACGCCTGCCATACCAACCCCGAAAGGATCAGTCCCAAGATTTCATGTCATTGATGAGTACATCAAGTTCGCGCTAGAAAAACCATACTCGTAGGGGCAATTCCCGCTTAGGTAGATCTACTTTGGTGATATACTAAAAAGAACCAAATGAGCTTGAAAGCAAGAATGAAAGCTAAGAAAGGTCCCCTTCTCGGGATAGGTGGGCTCATCCTGACTACGGTTCGCCGGAATATTATCTCTATCTATTCTATGGTGTATGACCAGGGTCTCCTATGACTACCACTTGAACGAGTCAATCGGAGGCTTTATCGAAAGCGGACATCTTTTTAATTTAAATAGAAAATGCCGACTAAGGATCTTTTTTGAAAAAAAAGGGTTCGGGAAACCGGCTTTGACAGTGATCGGAGGCCATCGGAACAGATCTCTCACTGGCATACCGAAAAGCAAGCACAAAAAAAAGAACTCATCCGAAGCGGCCGGTTGTCCCCTTTCTCGGTAGGGAACAATCCGGCCAGACATCCAGTTTTGATGTTCGGACATTGGACCGAAGCCTTTGCGCGTAGAATTTCCATATATTGAGATGGATGAAGGGCTTCCGGCAAAGCACCAGGGGGTAGCTCCCGCACCCATTCCTGTACACATACACATGTCGGCGTAGGTAGCTGTGTCACGCTAAGTAACTGATAGATTCTCTCTCAATGGGTTTCCCTTCCTCCCTATGGTGTCTCTTTGGGAAAGAGGTTTTCTCCGGTAGTAAGTTTGGGATCTTAGTTCTACATGATGCTGGAATTGGATCTACTATTAAGGATTGTTAAAGGACAACTGGCGCAAGTCTGCAAAGATGATTGAAGCTTTCGTGAGTGGTTATGCCGGATCTCTCATCCCGTTCATAGAGGAATCCTTCCCCGAATGGTTCGCCATTGTGACCTCCCTTGAGAAGGAGGATTCCCACTTCCATAGTAGCAGGCATAGCTATGAGGTACTGCCCGGTTCTCTTCTACCCTACCCACATCGCCCATCTATGCTGATCGAGAGCCCGACCCATGGTGTGCTAGTTCCAGGATAAAATGACTAGTCAAAAAAATGGGAAAGAGTACAACGGGCGCTGCCCAACCTTCCTTCTAGGAAAGGTCATCGTCCTGACAGACAACACAACGGATCGGTTACCCGAAGTGAAACTTTCCCGTAACGGGAAATCTTAGCCAAAGTATGATCTCAGTCAGCAAAGCACGAACGGCTGCATTTTCCTTTTCCCTTCTATCAGATTTCCTCGATTCATGGTTAAAAATAGCTCTCTTTGCGCTAACTAAGCCCATACCATCTTCTTTTTTCGGATTCCTCTTTGAGATCAACGGAAAGAACAACCATTACAGATGTGGTCTCACCAAATGCTTCAAAACTTTCCTTTTTCTGGTCACTAGAGCGCGTTTGAGCATCGGTTGCGAAGCTTTGGGGGGTACTATAGGTAGGACGACCCTACCTTCCAGCTCGACCCGGACTAAAGAAAGATCGGTCCGTTAGTGCAGCTGCGTTTGGGGGGCCCCGAGCGATCCTATCATATCATTAAATTCAGGTCCTTAACCAAGGCCGCCTCCGGGGAATCTTTTTGAACAGATTGCCTGGCAATTGAAGCTACTTTTTTCTTTTTTCGGATTTATCAAAGAGAACCAGGGCAAGTCATAGATCTTCCTCTGCGTATGGGTTCGGTCCTCCAAGGCCTGTTAGAGCTCTCTTCGCTAATGTAGGAGTCCCGCCTGATGAAACCACATATCATGGGAATATTCTCCGCTACTGAGACTACCCGAGCTAATCCACCGCCCTTCTCATTCCTAGCCGCAGCTGCTCTTGCGCCGAAGATGAACGGGGCTAAGCGATCTGCCGAAGCTGTGGGATGTAAAAATGCATCGGTAGGGGAGCGTTCCGCCTTAGAGGGAAGCACCCGCGCGAGCAGGGGTGGACGAAGCGGAAGCGAGAATGTCGG
>CANUEP010182949.1:0-36411 GCA_947857235.1 Jatropha podagrica | reverse complement strand
TAGTAGATGCAGCATTGGCCTTAACAAGTTTCACCCTGCAATACTTCCTTATATGCCCAGGTTTACCGCATCTGTAGCATGTGATAGATTTCTTCTCTTGTAGTTTGGCACCTTTTTCTTCAGTTGAATCTCCTTTTGCTGCAGAATCATCTTTGGTATTTTTGTTCCCATATGAATTCTTCTTATTCGGCTTTCCTTTTGAGAAACGAACAGCATCTGAATCAAAACTTTTTGCCATTTGTTTTGCAAGAGCTTCTTAATTAGAGAGTAAATTCTCTAATTCTTCAACAGAAGGTTGTTTCAACCATCCTTGAATAGAAGTAATAAAGGGATCATACTCCTTCTTCAAGCCACGAATAAGGAAGCGACGTAGTCGAGATTCACTAATTTTCTCTTCCTCATCTATTTCTGAAATTTCAGAACAGATATTTTTAATTTGCAAAAAATATTCTGAAATTGACATACCTCCCTATTTTAAATCTGTCAATTCATTTTCCAAGAGTTGCAGCCTTGCTGTATTCTTTTTGGTAAACACCTTTTCAAGTGTTTTCCAAACTTCACTTGGAGAATCCATATCACGAACATGATCAATGTGCTCTTTGCTTATTGACATTCTTAAAGCATAGAGAGCCTTTCCACGTTTGATCTTCCACTTTCGTCATAAATCGGCATTCTCAGGAGTCTCTACAGGCGTGGTATCACTACCAGCCACCAAATAGATCCTGACCTTGAAGGTATGCCTCCATACACATTCTCCAGTACTTATAATTGCTACCTACAAGTTTCTCCATCCCATTCTGCATAATTCAGTTGTTTGCCATCTCCATTAATGCAAACAAAAAAAAACTTTTCTTTTAACACTCAAACTAAGTTGAATAACCTAGCTCTGATACCATAAAACAAAGAAAAATTTTACAGCAAAGAAAAAATGGAAGAAAGAAATTTTTAATATTAAAAGCTTTTTGAAGATGATATGTAGACTGTTGATTACATGAATTATTTATAGCAGAATTCTTTAACTAATCTTCCACAAAACTCTCCACTATGAACTATACTCACTAAAATAATAGAAACAAACTGATAGTGCTAAGAACAAGTCTTCACAAAAATTAGCAAACTTATTGACTTAGTAAAAACAAAATTAAAAATTAATTAAATCTTGCAGTAAGTTGCACTAATTTTTAATAGCATGCAGCGATGGTTACTAAGAATATTTTAGTTTTAGGATTTTTTTTCTTCTTAGGTTGAAATAACGTCGTTTCTTAAGTGGGTGAATGAGTTGGTTAGTTTAACCTTGTGTTAGTATTTGGACTCCACAGTTAATTTGTTTATTTCTTTTTTAGCCCTTGATTTCTAATTGGAGTTCAAATAATACTGACATTTGAAATTGGGATATCCATGGGTTAAGGTCAAAATAGGGTACAATTGAAAGCAAATGCAAAGTTCATGATTTTTTAAATGAATTACTCAAGAGTAAAGAGAGATAAAAGATTTTATTTGTTATTGGTTATTGTTGTATTGTACGGGTAGTTCTTTTATTCAAAATACGTAAATTACTGTTATATATACTGAAACTACTTGTCTATAAATGGATCAAACTAATTAAATTAAAGATTATTTAAAATTTATTTTTTTATCTTTCTATAAGTGTATAGTATGGGAAAATATATGGTTTATATTTCATTATTTTAATAAAAAATGAAAAATAATAATTTTGCCCTTAAATTTTGACTTAATTAACATTTGAGTACCTCTATTTTTGAAAAGCAATTATAAAATCCCTAAATTTTGAATCTTCCGATGGCTTGAAAATAAATTCCTAGATGTTTGGAATTTTGACAATGTGATGAAGCAATTATAAGTTGTATCATTGTGGATATGTATTTTTTTTATTTGATTCGTTTAACACTGATTATGGATCTTAAATCGATATGGAAATATAGATAAACTGATTCAAGTTGGTAATATTTGATCTTCAATGGCTACAAGAAGCCTGTTACAGGAAAAAGGATTAACCAAATATAATGATATTCAATTTCAAGATCAGTGAGAAACATATCAAAAGAAGGATTTGATAAAATTTTACAGCTCTGAGTTGAGTGTTTCCAGCAAAATAATCGATAAAGAACACTTATTCCTCTCATACCCTTGGAGGAATCTTAAGGGAAAAAGATTGAAGGCATAGAAAATCCAAGAGTAAAGCAATCGCAAAGGCTTTAAACGACATCAAGTTATAATCACCGGCAACCTTTTTGAAACAATAATCTGCCCTAAACGAGCTTGAGAGTAATTGCTAAGAGAGTGCAGAAAGTTAAGAGAGAATGAAAACAAAGAAAACAAGAACAACTGAGGTGGAAGATAAAGAGTTTCGTTAATGATTTAGATCTGGAGTATTGGAAGGTAAGCGAAGCTAATTGCGCTTGGGGTACTTTTGGAAATTTAATATTTTCTCTCTTTCATTTGACTCACTTACATCGCAAGATTGATAAGAAAATGTGTAATTTTGGACGAAAGGACTAAATCAAAATATGGAAACCTTACTTTTTAAAAATAGATGTCGTTAAATATTAATTAGGTCAAAATTTAGGTACGTAATTGTTATTTGCCATAAAATAATTTCTATTGACGCATGACAAAGTCGCATTAGAATATTGCGATTTCACTTTTTGCCCTTTCTTTTTTTTTTTTTTCAATTCTTTTGAGCTCTTGAATTTGCTGTTCCAACAGTTTTTTTCTGCCTAGCTCTTTTATTATTCTTTAGTTACTATTTTTCTCAATTAACCCATTTACTGTTCTCTTGTTATATTTGTGTCCAACAATGGTTTTCCCATTTAACTCTTTTATTATCCTCTACTTATATTTCTAGTTTAAATTAAAAATTTTTTTCTATATAAAAATTTGTTAAATTAATTTATTTTTAATTTATATAAATAAAGCCTAATGAGCTTTTCATTCCATTTTTTTCCCATAATTATAAATATTTTGATAATATATATAATTGATTTACTATTTATTTATATGTAAAATTATTAATGATTAATTTTTTTCGTCAATTTAATTTGTTTTTATATTTTTTATTTTTTATCCAGTTACTTAGCAAACGCTACGTATCTTCTTTATAGAAATCATTCAAATTTGAAAATTTTAATACATTCATATATATATATATATCCATCAAATATTAACTATTAAAGTCAATAATGTTGTTTTAAACAAATTCAAGCAAATTAAAGATTAAGATTTTCAACTTATGTAAAACTCAACTGATACCATTTTTATAACAATATTTTTGCATGTTCAGTAGTTACCAATAAACCAATAATATTTGACACTTTATTTAAATTCAAAAAACAATAATATATATATATATATATATAAATTTAAATTTTTATGATTTTTTCTAAGTGGACTCAAATTAAAATTTTCAAAGATTAAAAAAATATTTACTTAGATAAGATCTATGGCCCCATTTATGGGTGAAACCAGTAAAATTAAAAAAAAATTTATAAATTATTCATATTTTTTTCAAGTGTAGAGTAAAAAATATTTTTATTTTAATAAAAATTTATATTTTCATTGATTTGGTCCATAAGTAGGACTATAAATCAGGTTTAAATAATTTTTAAGAATGTAATTTAATTTATATGTATCATTTTTTATATATAAGTTTTCTATTAAGTTATATATATTTTTTTTCTATTTTTTGTTATATATTATAATTTTATGAATAATTTATATTAATAAAATCTAATAGCATTCAAAATATAAAATAAATAAATAAACAAATTTTCTCAAAGTGAGTATAAGTTTTAACTTTCCTTATTAAAGGGAAGAAAGGGAAGGCTAAGCGAGGAAAATACTAAATGGCAAATTACTCTTGTGGCAAGAGTAATTCCTCATGCTTATATATATAATAATAAATATAATAAATATCGTATAACAGATGTATAATAAAATAGTTAAATGGCAAATTACTTTTGTGGCAACAGTAATTCCTCGTGCTTTTATATATATAACTTGTCGTAGCCCGCGCTTCGCTTGCGGCTATAAATATAATATTTACATAATATTATTTAAACTATATTATTATTTATTTTAATTAATAAAGTTAATAATTAACATGTATTTTTTTAATTAAAAAAATAATGATATTCTAAACAAAAAAAGAGAGGAATAAATCATATAATGCAATAAAATATTCTAAATAAAGATAAGAGATATCATAAAGGAATACAATAATATAATATAACAGTAGAGAAAGAAATTCTTAAACTCCAAATAATGTATGTATTTGGACAAACTTGCTATGAAAAATTACAATATTAAATACATATTTTTTTAGCAAATTTCTTTTAGAATTCACTGGCTGTGGCAAATTGAACCAAGGTCAATCGGGTAATTTACAGTTATATATGAATAAAGCTTAATAATTTAAGTTATTTAATATGGATAATTTATAATAAATTATTAATTAAAATTAAAATTAAAATATTCAAATCATCCAATCACAATACAGAAAAATTAAAAATTTATAAAATAAAATAGAAGGCTTTCAAACATTCTCTTTATTTTAACTTTCATATATATATAAATAGATAATAAATTTTTGAACAAATATTAAAAGAAAAAAAGATACGTCTATGACTAATATAGTTTGGTAGGAATACCAAAATCAACTTAAAAAAATTTATAAGTAACCATAACGTGAAGTCATGTTAGAAAAATCGCATAATTTATAGGCAAGCTTAACCTATTAATTTTATTTATGAATAGACATACCATAATGAAATGACAGTAACAAAAATAATATTATTTGAAAAAGTACTTATCAATCTGATATTCAATTAAGATTATTTAAAATTAGAATTAATAAATTGATTGTTTTTATAGGTTAATTAATTACTCATTCATTATTTATATTAGAATTAAAACTAATTTTAAAAATTACAAAAATGTTAGAAAGAAACAATTAAAAAGATAATAAAAAAAAGAAACCATTTTATCTTCTTATTTCTTTAATATATTATTATATTCTTAGTTCGTTATACATGTCGGTCCATTTTTGTATTAAATTGATATGAAATAATTTAAATGGTCATGACTAAAAGGTAAATAAAATTTTATTTTTTAAAATTGACATAAAAGAATTCTTATACTTTAGAACTTTCAAACCTATAAAATTAAAATTTGTGGAGAAAAATTATCACATGACAAAGCCACGACAAATTATCAAATGATGCATAGAAAGTAATGTTTTAGCTACAATACAAATTATTAGGTATGTAAGAAGTAAAACAAATCATTAGCTTGAGGTGAATAAGATGGATTAATGTCTTGACTTATTCCTTCTTGTTTCACAATAACCATTAAAATAAATACATTCTCTACTGTTTGATCTTTTTATTTAACTGTTTTTCTACTTCTTCCTTATATATATATATATATATTGTAAAAACACATTAAAAATCTCATTTAAAATTTTCATTTAAAAATTATTTAAAATATAATTTTATGAAATTCAATTGAATTTTTTATTTTAAATTATAGCATACCAAACATAATAAATTTATTTGTAAATAAATTTCACTTAAAATTTATTTATTCTATAATAATCATTCATTTATTTTAAATATTACTTAAAATATTTAATGGATGAATATAAAAATTAAAGATGATATAAAATTAAAATAAGGAATTTCAGAAATAAATTTATTAATTCAGCCGTCAATCATCCATTAGCCCTGTCACTGCGCCAACGTCATGTAGCAATAGCATGTACAGCTGCGGCAGCCTCACATGTAATTACCAATTTTAAATATATTATTATATATTATATATATACACACGACAAAATGATTCCGTGCACTACTCTAATTCACCTTTTTTTTTTTTTTTTCGAACCTTCCTAAAAAATACGTCCATATGCATTCCAATCCATCGTCTAACTACGTCTATATACATTTCAATTTGTCTTCTAATCATTTTTTTGTTCTTTTGTTTATTTCTTTCTTTTCCTTCCTTCATTTGGAAATGGCAACTTGTTTGTGCATTATGGCCAATTATGGCCAGCAAAGCCACCCTTCACTTAACTGGCCAATTATGGCCTACGGTCTGCTCTACTGTTTTGTTTGTGCATCCTTTGTCCTCAACTTGGAAATTTCGAACGCCAAAAATTGAATGTTCCTCCTTGGTTTGGACTGCACAATGGGCACGCGCTTACGTTGGATTTGTTTGATTTATATACAATATTAAAAACATGAATTTTTATCTCTTTTTTATTTATTGAAGCTTCTAATACAGAAAATAAATATATTATACCTTAAGAACTAATCAAATATAAATATTTTAATGTAATTACCATTCATTATTTCAGATTTGTTGGTTGATTTTAGTCGTAGATATTTTTGCTTCTTTGACAAGTTTACGTACACAGTATAATTGTACCTTTGAGAAAATTTTTCCAAAAAAAAAAAAATGTCTCCTTGAAAAATAGGGGCAGAAAATGGGTTCATCCCTATTGGAAATTATTTTCAAATTCTGCTAAAGCTGGGTAAATGGTTTGGTCCGACCCAATTCATTATTTTTAAAAATAATTTTATTTTCAGTTAATATAAAAAAGAAACTCACAATTTTTCAGTTTGAAAATCTAGAAAAACCAAAAGAAACCGATCAAAATCCAATCAATTTGTCTTAAAATCAATCTGAATTGGGCCGGTTTAATTCAATTATTTTTGAATTTTGATTTAGTTTGATTTCATCCAAAAAATTTCAATATGGTTTAATTCAATTTGAATTTAACCAATTTAATGTTCGCTTTTATTTACTGTGATATTACAAATTAATTAAAAATATTAATATTTTAATTTTTAAGAATATAAAAAATTTTAGAATCATAGAATATTATTATTAAAAAATTTTATTACTAGATATGAGAAAAGTTAATTCCTTTATTCATTATTTTTTTTTTTTTGAAGGTGACCTTTATTCATTTATTTGGACAAAAGGAATTAAGGAAAGGAGTTTTTTTTCCTAATTTGTTCCCAACATTGCATTACTACATTCTTCTTCACTTAAATTCAAATTATATCATGCTCTTTGCATTCAATAAGTTAATTAATACAAGAAGGGTGCTAAATCAATGCTCTATTGAAAAAATGAATAAATTTCAATTTGATCCCTCAATTTATTTAGTAGAATTGAAAATGTTAATTTTAATCTTTTGGGCCAATTTAGCCCTTCAATTTGTATAAAATGATTAAAAGATTCAATTTTACTTTTTAGGCAAATTCAACCCATGAATTTATTTAAAATGATTAAAAAAATATTTAACATTTTGAGTCAATTTAACCTTTAATTCTTCATTGTACTTACAATGTGAAAATCATTATATAAACATTTATTAAAACTATATTTAGGATCGAGCTGACGAATTTATTAAAAAATTAATTAATTATAAAATATAAAAAAATGTTATATGAAGTTATTTACCTTGATTAATGCTTTTGAGTTTATAAATATATATTAGTTTAAACATTTTAAAATTGACATTTGTTGCTGAGTTATTGTTTATAAAATTATTTTTATATTGAATAAATTAAAGTTATAATGCATGTTAATAAATTTATTATATTTTAAGAAATGATGTTTTTATGGATTTTAAATTTATATTTATAATTATTAAAAAAGTTTAATATGAGTGCTCTTAATATAGGACAAAAAGAAATGAAAAATCAATCATGTTAAATTAAATCAATTATTTATTTATTAAAATCAGAATAAATATAATAATTAAATTAATCTAAAAAATAAAATTAGATCATTTTAATTATTTTATATAAGTTCAAACGTTAAAAATTGATCAAATCTGACCGTTTAAATATCGGTCAAATTTGACTTTATTCCATTGAAAAAACTGCAAGCGCATTCTTCATTTGAAGAAAGTTAACGTATAGAATTTGAAATTTCGGAAGACTGGAGAACCAATTTCCAATTAAATGAAGGGTTTTTGAAATGGATGCGATGTTTTAAGTTGCACGCTCTTGTTTGGAGCGAATTATAAAAATCATCTTGGGAAAAAAAATTATGCCTATAAATGAATTTTTCATGCATTTTTTAATGAAAATGGAGAGAGAAGTTTGAAAATCTAGCCACATTCAATGAACTTGTTATACTTTATCTGCCACATTTGATGCATTTTCTATATTTTGTTTTCCACTGTCTTGATATTTTCAAATTAATGCAATAAAAAAAAAGCACATTTCTTGCAACAAGGAAAAATCTTTTTCCTTTAAAACAATTTGGTTCTGTCTTTAACATAAAAAATATTTTACATTAATTTATTTTTCTAAACATTTAAATATAAAAAAAAATACAAAATGCATTTTAAGTTGAGTGTTTTTGAAAACCACAATTTTTGAAAACCATTATTTTGAATCAATTTAAATTGATTTGAATGATTTCATTTTTGGGTAGTTTATAAATATTCTATTAAAAAAAAACTTAGTAAGGACAAATTCTTCTTCTTCAATCTTATCCATTACAAGAATAAGAAATTCTTTTGATAGACACATTGAAATATTGTTATAAGATATAGGGATAGTAAAATCAATCTGACCCAATGAATAAATATATTATATCCATATATTTAATGTTATTAGTTGTTAAAAATAACTTTCTTATTTTTTATTAATTACTCTTTATTTTTCAACTCCATTATTTATTGACAATCATTTTGGAAAATTGAAAATATGAGTATTTACTAAATTTAGCCATTTTCAATGCGTATTAGTTAATTTTGGTTGATGAAAAAAAAAGTCAATTATAGATTATTAATTTTATTTCATCTCAAAATAATCATATAATTTAAAATAAATGCTAATTTTCTCAATTCCAGTGAAATAGGAAATATGCCCATTAACTATGGATGGAGGAAATTATACTTAGAGTGAATAATTATGATAAGAAGAACAATTTTATAATTAAAATTTTAATTTATCATTTTTTAATATTTATTTATTTTTATATCTTTTATGCACTATATAAATTTTTTGAATAAATACTTTTTATTTTTTAATTCATTTCAATGTAATCTAATTTCTAAACAATGTGAATATATGAACAAATGAATATACTTGGACAATGGATACCTAAGGATAAGGGGTACTTGTGAATACATCCAAACCCATTGGATTTAGGGATGAATAATTATTCTCTATATTTTTAATTTATTTAATTATAAATTAATCTATTTATATTTATTTAATATTTTTAATATTTCTTTAAATTTTAATATATTATTTAAATAATAAAAATAACCTACTGAAAATATATAAAAATAATATATTATATAATTTAATTTTAAATTGCATTAGACTTTTAGCGCACACCATTGCGAAAGACGCATCTCTCTACCTACTACCGCCAAAATATAGTGAACTTTTTTTTTAAAAAAAAAAATCTGTCGAAAAACTAAACCAACAAAATCTGATTCCTCTTCCACCAATTTTTTTTTTTCCTTTTTCAAACCACTGTTTAATTATTTCTTTTCCTTTACAAATATTGACGCTGGGGTGCCATCTAACGTCCGCTGGGAGTGCGCATGGAGATAACATACGCCTCTTCCAGCTCTCGCGACCTCACGTCCATCACCGCCTCTTCCTCCGGATCCGGCAACGCACCGATGTCCGGAGCCCGACCGGTTAAGATAATTCCTCTGCAACATCCAAACTCGACGTCGTCTTTCGTCTCTTCCTCTTCTACTCCATCCGCTCTCTTCTCCCGTTGGGCTACGAAAGTAAAGCGTATGTCCTTGACTCAATGGATCGAAACTTTTTTGCCTTGTTACCGTTGGATGAGGAATTATAAATGGCGCGAGTATTTCCAGGTCGATTTAATGGCTGGTACTACCATCGGTGTTATGCTCGTGCCACAGGTGATTCTACTCCTCTATTTCTGTGATTGGCTACAAGTAAAATGATCGAAAAAAACTGAAGTAAATTTTGTAATTATAGCATTTTTTTTTCCTTGGAAAATAAACATGACAACTGTAACACTAACATGCATGCTTGATGCTTGTACACGCACATACGGAGCTCTGTTTTCTGTTTGGTTCACGAGAAAACTGTTTGAAGTCCAGTAGATAGAATGGAAGCGACACGAATATTGTGTTTGACGACGGAAATAATAATTTGCTATTTGAATCTCTCTCTTCTGCTTTCTTTTTTTTGTCGCTAACTTTCCTGTACTTTGTTGACAATCAAACGGCGTTCAACAGTGTGAAAATCACCGTATTATTGTTTTAACGATCAGTCAACTGTAATTGATTGGTTTCATTTCTTTTCTTCATGATTTGGATAGATGTCGAATTGGATTCTGCTCTGCAGAGCCTAGTTGCTAATTCTTATTTCTATGGATTTGTTTTCAAATTTCAATTATTGCTGCTTTACTACTTGACTATTGGTCTCTTAGTGGTTGCTTTTACTACAAGTTTATACCAATTAGAGAGTAGAGGCCATATTTTTTCTGTTTTATGATTTGTTTTGGCCACTATAATAATTGCTAAAATTTCATTTTTAAGTCTGGTCGTGTTTGGTTTGTATAGGATGTTGGCAATTGGACTTTTAAGTTTTGAGCAACCAACACATATGAAATTGTTTAATATTATCCTGTTATTTTGTTTTTTTACTGTTACTATCTATCCACTATTTTCATTTTTGTGGATTTAGAAGTGTAGATGAGTTTGATTGGCTTGTTAACTGTTTTGTGGTAATTGAACAGGCAATGTCTTATGCAAAGTTAGCTGGGCTTCAACCAATTTATGGACTCTGTAAGTTTAGCATTAGATTTTTAAAGTCTAAAATTTATCTAGTTCCCTCGTTTTTGGCTTGAATACTTTTGAAAATTCTATGTGCAGACAGAATTCAGAATTTCTTTTTTTAAAAAGATCTTTACTTCAAGTCCTTACTTTGTGTCTTTGATCACTCTTAAGCTATATTTGTTAAGGCATGATGAAACATAATGTAATGTAATCAAATAAAAAATTCTTATATAAAACCGAGATGAACTATTACATTGGAAATGCTTTGATTACATTACATTATTTATTACATCTTACCAAACATAATTTTAGTTCCTTGTGGTACCATTGGCACCATACTGACGTAATAATCTGATGAAACAGTATCATTGCAATTTTCTTGAATATTGCTGATGGATTATGATTATGAGTTTTTTTTTTGAGGCATTCGTTTTTGTTCTTCACCTCTCCATCAATTCCAGATTTAATTCTACATATACTGTACTTGTTTTGCAAGGCAGACACCGGTTTTGTGCCAGTTTTTGTGTATGCCATATTTGGGTCTTCTCGGCAACTGGCAACTGGTCCTGTGGCATTGGTTTCCCTGCTAGTCTCTAATGTTTTGGGAGGAATTGTTGATTCGTCTGATAAATTATACACTGAACTTGCCATATTGTTGGCATTTATGGTTGGAGTTGTAGAATGCATAATGGGGCTTTTAAGGTACCGCTGCTCAAATTTATCATCACACTAATACTCACAAAATGTGTTCTTGCATTCTGATTACATTTATATCTCCATGTCTATGCATAAGTTCTTTTTTTTATGTCCTCTGAGCAGAAAAGCCAAAACATAGAGTTTTGCTGTTGTGGGTAAAGTATTTGATGCCCTTCAAGGGAAAACATCTAGAGTATCTTTGTTTAAGTGCATACCTGCACTGTGAAGTTATTATTTGAAAAAGAAGACCTTTGTTTACATTCTTTTCTTTTGTAGACTTGGATGGCTTATACGCTTCATTAGCCATTCTGTGATTTCTGGCTTTACAACTGCATCAGCAATCGTGATTGCATTATCTCAAGCAAAGTATTTCTTGGGATATAGTGTTGTACGAAGCAGCAAGATTGTGCCTTTGATCAAGAGTATAATATCTGGAGCAGATAAGGTATGATTGCTCAAGTGTTAGATGCTCTATATAGTAACTGTATTCTGACAGCTGCATTTTCTTATACTTCTTCATTTGAGCAGTCTCTTACAAGGCCCCCCTAGAAAAGTCCTTTTTAGGTAGATTTGGTATGCAATAAGTGTTTGATTAACCTTTTGTGTTGTCTTGAGTGTAATCTTATTAGTTTCATCATGTTCAAATCAGTAGAATTCTCAATAACGTATCTCTTTGCATGTGCTCAATGATTTATGTGTGGTTTGAACAACTGGATGAATGATTCAGATAAGGTGACTTGATTATAATTTCTTTTGAAATATTGGGGCCAATAGTAAACTAAATAAACTTATGTCCTCCAAAGTCCAGACTTCGTTAGAGATGAAGTCCATGAAGATATACAAAATGAGGAAAAGAAACTTATATTGCTTAATTGTCACTTGTTGAACTAATAGAATTGTTGCATATATTTTTTGTGAAAAATTATTGATGAGAACATAAAAACTGCCATAAATGTAAGATTCGAAAAATCCTTGTTAAAATCCTTCAAAGATTATGGCTGTTAGGTATAAGAGGAAACTATGAGCAGCAATACTGAAAATCTGGTGTTTTACTTTGGTGGCAACTGCCAAGTTTTGATGTGGCCTGATGTGATTGCATTTCAGTTTTTATCTAAAAATTAGTATATTGACAACTAATAATCATATATTTGAGTTGCACCTACTTTTTTCATCTATACTAGTCTTCTTCTGATTTGTGAATTACCCTCCACATGTCATTTACTAAAATTCAGTGTGTGATGTCTGCTGCTATCACTCATTAATTCCCCTTTAACCACAGGTGGTATTTTCCTTTTGTAGTTCTCATGGCCTCCTTTTGTGATGGGATCTAGCATTCTTGCTATACTTCTAGTAATGAAGCATTTGGTATGAATCGATTCCTTTTTTTTTTTTGGGTTATAGAGTGTGTTTTTCTCAAGAATGGTAGTTATGATTCTGGTACTCCATGTGAAGGGAAAATCAAGGAAGCAATTCAGGTTCCTTCGGGCAGCAGGTCCCCTTACAGCAGTCATTTTAGGCACAACTTTTGTTAAAATATTTCACCCATCATCTATTTCTTTGGTGAGAATGCTTAACTGCTTAAACTTATTGTAAGCTATTTCTATCTTATTTTAGATCTTATTCTTGAATGCTATATTTGTTTTATGAAAAAAAAAAAAATTTTTTTTTCTTTGCTAAAACTATCACATATTCATGTACTTCCATTTAGACCACACTCATGCGTTGCGCAAGTGTATTGAAAATTTTCATATATAATAACATAAATATATTATAAATCTAAAACTGATGAGTGATATAATTCAGCACAGGATTATTATTAGTTTAATTAAAATCCATGGATTATGTGACTCATGAAATGCCATGTGGCTTCTCCAATAGTTGCTACATTCTCTTCTTTTATGACAACATTTATCCCCTTCCAATGAAACTTTAATGTTATTGTGTCTTTATTGTCTGTGTAATTGGCAGTTAACAACCCTCTTGATACTGTTATAGAAAGGGTATCAAGAGGAAGAATTTTAATATATATATATATAAATATAAATGTGGCCATCTTCCAGTAGAATGGATATTTGACTCATCTGACTTTCTAAAGGTAGCAATCATGTGTCTAAAATCAGCACTGATCTACTCTCATGGTGCTTGTTATTTGCAGAGGCAGGGAAAATCAACTTAAACTTATAATTTAGTCATTAATTTTATTAACTTTTGGTAGGATGAGCAGCTTTCTGTTCCCCAAACTAATAAGTTACTTGTATGCTTTTTTTGTAAATAAAGACTTCTGAATTTTAGTTCTTCTGTGCTGCATATGTTTCCACAACCTAGTTGTAGGAGATAAATCTTGAATGTGTAACTCTTGCTATTTGGATATTTAATGGCTTAATTTCCTTGCCCTGGTTTGCAACAACTGGTCTAATCTAATTAACAAAATAATTAGTACTGGAAACCTTTTATTGCTAAATATTCTTTCACCTGTCTGCATTATTATTATTTTTTTTTTCTGCATGATTTTTGGCTAAATAAATCATAGCCAGTATCAACTGAGAAATTTGGTGTTGTTTCAGGTGGGGGATATACCCCAGGGTCTCCCAAGCTTTTCTATTCCCAAAGAGTTTGGTTATGCAAAGTCTTTAATACCGACGGCAATTCTTATTACTGGTGTAGCCATATTGGTAAGCGAAGTTATGAGGGTCAATTCTATTTGAGTCACACTTCTCATTTCAATCGCATTAAATTTTTTACTATAGGAATCTGTAGGTATTGCAAAAGCTTTGGCAGCAAAGAATGGGTATGAGCTGGACTCAAACCAGGAGGTATGTCAAGTCCAATTTGTCTTTTTCAAACAGTAACTCTAGTGCTTAGGGTTAGAAGAATTTGATTTCAATCTAGAGATTATAGATCTCTGGCATTGTTCCACATTGATTAGTTAATTATAACGCAATACATGCAGTTATCAGAGGATACTTTTTGGCTTTTGAAATATCAACTGAATCTTGTAATTATCTTATTGCCATGGCACATTAGTATTGGTTAGTTAGTCCAGTCAAGAATTTTTCCAAAGGTCTGTGGATTTCAAAATTGAAAAATCCATTTCACGTATGAAAATCCCTTACCTGATGGTTTCAAAGTTTTGGGATGACTTAGTTTGGGGATTTGACCTTTTAGATTCATTTAATGTAAGACATAACAACTTGTAATTCAAAGGAATCATGACAAAAGAATCATCAATCATTTTTTTTTTCTGAGAAAAGAAATCTAAAATTTTCAACAATAGATTTTAGTGTAAGAAAAATGTTCTACACGAAAGAAATCCCAAAAGTCTTAACCATGTATGCAAAACCCCTATTTTTGTTTCAACTAAAAAACTTTTTAAGTCTGAATATCATCTCTGAATGATTAAGGACATGTCAAACATTCTAATAAGATTACAAATATAGTTTAAATTAAATATGAAAGATCAAAATAATCAGGATACATTAAATGTTATGTCAATAATACTTAAAACTAAATAACTTTTTGACTTTATATCATTATCTTGTTTAATATGTTTATAATTAATTACTATATATAAACTATGTTGCACGGAAACTCTCTTTAGCTGCTGGTTTCCGCATTTAAAACTCCTCAAAAAAGTATCTGGACCATCTCTGTAAATTTGGTAAACTCGAAGTGCATTTCTTTAATTTAAAATAAATAAATACAAATCCACATATGTATTTTTGAGTATGGAACTCGTAAATGAGTATTTTCTTTTCTTTTCAATATGTTCAAATGTTGATTGGAATGACTTGTGTTGGATATCTTTGACGGTTTGTAAAAGATGTATTTTTTACATTCATAAATATATCCCTATGTTTTTTTCTTTTGCTTTTTTATTTATTTCCCTGCATTTCCATTTCCTATATGTTTGAAAATGATCTTTCCTTGTGTGCTTTCCCTGTTCCTGAGTTTCAAGTTTCCGTTTCTGTGTTTCCACATTTCCATGCAACAGTGTATAAGTTATGCACGTCACTATATGTATGTATCATGTATGTCATAATGCCCTAACACCATGAATTCAACACATTGGTTTGTGAAAACTACTAAACCTAGTTCTAAAAGTAGAACTTTCAAGTACATATATAAAATGTTTATTTGATAAAATCTATAAATTAGGATATATATAATTTTTTGTACTTAAAGAAATCACTTTTACACCTAACATCTCACAGAATTTAAATTTATTCATATACAACTTGATAAGTTATGATGAAATCATTTAATATTTACATTGACAAGAGAAACCTGGTATACTGTGAACATATATTCAAGTTTTGTTTTTGCCTGCATAATCAATAAGAGGTGCAAATTCTGCTTGGTGTAAAAGTAGTTAGGCTGTATGGATTGAAGGCACTACAAATTTAGTTTGTATGAAAACAAAATTCATAGAGATAATGTCTCCTCATGCAATTTTAAAACTTCAGTTGTAAGTTCGGCACCATCTGGACATTTGTATAACTATACATACCTTCATTGAACATTGTCATAGAGTTAAACAAAATGAAATCTAATTTGCTTGTTCTTTTTTTAACAGTTGTTTGGTCTTGGGGTAGCGAACATTGTTGGCTCCTTCTTCTCAGCATACCCTGCGACAGGTGAGACTTCTGGTGTAGTCCAGTATGCAAATTTAACAATTGGATGTTAACATGAAAAAATATAATCCATTCTGTTCTTCACAAATTTATTTTTATTTTCTTTGTTGCGATAATTTATATTACAGTGAGTTTTAGTTAAATGAATATTATTTTTTCAAACTGGTCATGCAGGTTCCTTTTCTAGGTCAGCTGTAAGCAATGAAAGTGGCACAAAAACTGGCTTATCTGGAATTGTAACTGGCATCATCATGGGCTGTGCTCTTTTATTCTTGACTCCATTGTTTGAATACATTCCTCTGGTCCGTATTCTAGCTGTATTTGTTTTGAATTCAAAAATACTTTAAAAATATCTGGTTTCAAGTTATGTCATTGTCATAATCCAAAAATATTCCTTCCCAGAAAAGGAATTGTTCTGCAAATTATCATGAAATTAATGGCCTAGGAAAGCAAAAACATTAGGACCTGTAACAGTATGACAGGTCCCTAGTTGATTTTCTTATTTCCCTCTTTAATCATTTTAATGTTTAACAGCATAATTCTCTCTCTCTCTCTTTCACACACACACACACACACACACACACACACACACACAACTTAAATCCTTAACCGTAGATTCTTTTGGTTTTTGTTCTTTACAGTGTTCTTTGGCTGCAATAGTAATCTCTGCTGTGATGGGCCTGGTGAGTATACTAAAACCATAATCTAAGGAGTTCTATGAATTATTTCATTTTACATCTTATGCTTTGAATTTTAAAGCAATATCTATATATGCATATTATACTAGTAATTTAGTCACCCTGCAATGCTGGCTTGTCTGTCAAATGATCCTGCAATGTGATTATTCATGTATTTGCATTCCTTTTGGAGTCTGCAATCATTATTTTCTGAGTGTCACCTTTATTGTGTAAATTTGGTTAGATTTTGTGTCAGGCATGAAATTGGAATCTTGTGTACTGTCAATGTTAGTAATTTCTGGACATTGTTTTCTGGAGTAGGATATTTTTCCAAAAAGTTAAGCGAAGAACTGTTAGTATAATCGTCTATTTCCAGAAGTATTTGCCTTTCTGGTACTGTATTTCTCTGAAGTCAGTACATTTGTAACTTGGGTACTCAAAGTAAAAGCAACTTACTGTAACATATTGTATTAAAGGAGTTGCTGTGAAGAATCGAAAGATTGATGACGTAGAACATTGGTTCATGTATTTGTTAATTACATCCCGTATGGTGAATAAACTTGATATTTAGATGGACCTATGATGGAAGAACAAGAATCTTTTAAGTTTGTTTTTGTTAGTTGGTGCCTCTTATTGAAGCATTTGAAAAATAAAGGACGGAACAAAATGTGGCATTGAAAAAGAAAAGGAGAATTAAGTGTACATTAACTTACTTTAGTTTGGTAAATGGTAAAGCAATATAATGCTATTGTGCATCGCAAGCGATCATAGGCACCCTTTTAGGCACTTTATTGGCGAGCTTGCACTTGGATGTGGCAATAGTAGGTCATGTAAGAGAGAAAAAAAAATTTTTTTCTTGTCAATTTGTTCTGAATTATAGTAGTTTAATGAAGTTCTAAATCAAATAGATTTGTGTAAATAAACAGACAATTGCCTGTATACCAACTTCATAAACTGAATTTACACGTAAACAACTTGTGTCCTTTCTCTTCTAGTTCAACTCTATCATTCGCTGCAGAAGACAATATAGGATTGATTAACTTATTTAGTACTGGTGAGCATGAGCATTCAATGTCTGGTCTGGTTTGTTAGTGCAAGAGGAAATTAGTCTTGGGCTGTATCCTAGAGGCAATTCGCATTAAACCTGTTGCACACAAATAATTAGGGCCAAATATAGCCTTAAGGAAAGGGAGTGTGCTACATTCTTTGAACCTGCCACCGATTCCTTCCTTTGTTATGTTTTTTCTGCTTATTATTCTAATTGTATTTGTTTAATGTACACTACCATTCAACAAGTGAATAGTTTTGATTGAAGATTTCAATTTACATTTATTTTCTAATTTTGCTGAATTTTTTGTCATGTCAGGTGGATTATGAAGAGGCCATCTTCTTATGGTGTGTAGATAAGAAAGATTTTCTTCTTTGGACCATTACTTTCACTACAACATTGTTCCTGGGAATTGAGATTGGTGTCCTTGTTGGGGTAAGTGTTTAACGAAATCAATCATCATGGGATTTTGGTGATTTGTATCCAAATCTACATTTTAATGCTTTTACTTGTTGGGACCCCTTGGATTCATGAGCCAAAATGCTTATCAGCTGTTAATATTTATAATTGCATAAGATGCTGAATCTTTAACTCTTTCTCAAAGTCAAACAGTTGACAGGAATTCCATTTAGTGTGTGACTCCTGAGTATTTGCATATAAGACCTAATTTGAGACAAAACTATATAAGACTTCCTTTTTTTTTTTTTTTTTTTTATTATTATATATATGCTTGCACACACACACACACACTTTTTGAGAGAATGCAACACTTTAGTTAATTATGTATGATGCATGAATGTCCTCAGAATGCTGGATGAAATTGTCATTTAACTTAAAATTGATTTGCAATTGTAGGTTGGGGCATCACTTGCTTTTGTTATTCATGAGTCAGCAAATCCACATATTGGTAAGTTGGTTTTTTACATCGTGATATTTACGCATGTAAATAACAAGAATAACTATCGTTTACTGCTTTCTCGAAAGTTTCTGATCTTTAATCTTCTGTAATTGTTATGATTTTGTTTACTGTCTACATCATTATTTTGATCATGGTAATGCCAGGTATAATATATTTTCATTAGTTAAGTAAATTAAACAGTTTCTTACTCTTTGTTATTACCTTGTAAACTGCAGCAGTCTTGGGTCGTCTTCCTGGCACTACTGTTTACAGAAATGTCAGACAATATCCAGAGGCATATACTTATAATGGAATTGTTATTGTTCGCATTGATGCACCTATCTATTTTGCCAATATAAGTTGCTTAAAAGACAGGTGAAATATACGAAAATTAATTCTAAAGGAAACAAGTTTTACTGCCGAGCATCTTTCAATCTTCCTTCCTATTATTTAGTTTGATTATTTGGTTTTAAGCCATCAAGTTTCCTTTGTCAGACTGAGAGACTATGAACTTGACATTGATAAATCTACAAGACATGGACCAGAAGTAGAAAGAGTTTATTTTGTGATTTTGGAGATGTCACGTAAGTCTTAATTATCCTTATTTGATTGCTAGCTCAAGGAAAAGCCTACATCATTTTCGGCTAAATTTTCCAGTGTTGTCGGCTGATACATTTATTGCTTTTCACCTCAGCTTCTCTTTCTTTTTCTTTTCTTGATGAATATTCCTGAAAGTGTCGAATATTATAAGAATTTCATCAAATGTTAAATCTTTCTTGAGAACTAGCTCAAATTAGTAATTCAAGCCTTTCCTGTCCTTTTCAGTTTTGTGATAATTTGAAGAGTAGGGACATGAGTCATTGCTTTTTCGATAAGTTTGAACAGTGTTCCCACGTTGTACTGCGGCTGCATACTATTTTGGAGTATAACTATGTGATTGATTCCTGTTGTAGTTCTGTCTGGTCTGTTCTATATAATCTGAAATCACGCAAATCTCCATCTGATCCCATTCTGGTGGTTTCATAATTTTCTATTCCAAAGAGTTTAATATGGATTAACATAATTTCTCAAATAAAAAATATTCATCATATTTGCCAAGTTTGCTCCTGAAATTATTAAAACTAAGGCTAAGAAAGAACCCGCTATTTATATCCTGAATGCTTTTTTAATTCTGCAGCTGTTACATATATAGACTCAAGTGCTGTTCAAGCTTTGAAAGATCTGCATCAGGAATATAAATCACGGGATGTCCAGGTTTGCTGTTCATTTTTCAGGTCAAATTTTAACTCTGTAACTCGTATGGAGATAGAAATATATGATGCTCTTTTTGCAGATTGCTATTTCCAATCCCAACCGAGATGTTTTGCTCACCTTATCAAAAGCAGGTCTTGTAGAACTTATCGGTAAGGAATGGTACTTTGTGAGAGTGCATGATGCTGTTCAAGTTTGCCTACATTATGTTCAAGGCTTAAACCAAACACCCAAGCAGCAGCCAGATCAACCAGAGGAAAGACCAGGTTTCTTCCACAGGTTATCAAAACAAAGAGAGGAGGATTTATCAATTGCTGACTTGGAATCAGGTGATAAGAAACTGCGCACTGACCCTCAATTAGAGCCCTTGTTGTCACGGAAGTCTTGAAATTCTTTGATTCTTTCAGCAAATAGTGTATACCCATTTTTATCAAGGCAATGCATGTAGCTAGGTTTTAAATCGCCATTGCTGATAGACATGGTCATTGTGTAGATATGTCGGTGTGTCCCGGCGAAAGTGTAACAGTCATTTTCAGTGCTATGGTGAGCTTGTTTAGAAAAACTACAGTATCGGTCATTTCAGTGTATCAACATTGCACTGCATCGCAGCTGCCGTGTACCATTTGATTTTTTAGCTTGCAGGGTTTCCATTGTTTTCTGTAAGCACTCATGATTATGTTCGATTTTTCTGGCTATTAGGCTTGATTCTTATTCATCACTGAATAGTCTGTAGAGCGAATTTCCTTCTATTTCTGCTCTTCTGGGTTGTCTCATTTTTGCATTGATTTACGTAATATTTGCAACAATTGTTCAAGTGCCCTTGAGCAACTATCTGCAGAGTCAGTCAGTTCTTTTTTACCTTTTTGGGTTAAGCGAAAAGTCTTTGTTTCTGAACAAGTAAAATAGAGAAGAAAAAGAAAATATTCGATCAGGATTGAAATAGAAAGAAAATGAGGAGGAAAAGACAGGAAAATTTAGGTGTCAAGGAACATTTCAAAGAATAGAATTAGAGTGTACTAGGTTGCTGTAGCCCATAGGGAGCATGGCCTTGAGATCTCTTTGGTAATACGACAAATTTATCCTCTCAAGCTCATCTCAAATCCAAACAAGTATTGTTTGCCTACAGAGCAGGAGATTAAAACTACTTACAATGTTATTCTACGAGTTTTCTTTTCTTGTGTTTATGGGCGTAATTTGATTTGGAGTGGAATGTATTTACAAAAAAAAATGGTATATGGAGTTGAATTATGAAATAAATCATATTCAAATTTATATTACAAAAATTTATTTTTAATTTTTAATTATATTTGAAATATATTCAAATGAGCCTAATATAAGTTATAATAAATCTAATAAAAAATTCACTTTTTTTTCTTTAGTAAGGATTAGTCATAATTTAGTAATTGAATTTTAAAAATTTTTTATTTTTATTTTAATATCTAAAAGATTTCTTTGTACAATTAAGTGTCCGAATCACTTGTCGCATGCCAAAAGTGTCACGGCAAGAGTCCACTTGGAGCCAATTTGGATGATGACTTGTCTATATGACAGTGACATTCACTAATTTCATGCAATGTACATAACCATAATAGTAATTATTAATTATAATAATGACTTTTACGCTCCTATCCTCCAAAGATGCAATAAAACAAAAACCAGAAAAATCAACAAAAAAGCAGTTCAAAAACTGTAAAAACTTTACATGGATGGTCAATTATGGCTGCATATATGTCGGGTTGATTGGTTTAAAGTATCTAATCTGTATCTACATGTCAATGAATTTTTTTTATTCAATTCAATCCATTAAATATGTGAATTGTCTGTTTTAAACGGACTGAATTGAGTATGAAGATATAAATTCATGAGTCAAATTAATGATAATAATAAAATTATTTTTAAATAAAATGAATAATTAAAATCTTAATTATATAATAATTTTCACAAACTATTTTAATTAAATATACTTTTATAATAATAATATTAAAATTAAATTTCTTATTATGTTCATTATCATTATTATAATCATAATCAACAATGAGAAATTAAATTTCCTAATAAAAAGACGATCGGTAATATTAAAATAACTTAGGTACAATTTGAAATAAATAAATTATAATTATAAAATTCATTTATAAATGAATTATAAGTAGAATTCATTTTCAAATGAATTTTTCATGTTTAGTATGCTACAATTTAAAATAAAAAATTTAATTGAATTTCACAAAATTATATTCTAAATAATTATTAAATGAAAGTTTATTTATCTTTATTTTCTAAAATAACCTTGACATATATAAATTAATTACTCATATTCCATCATAATTAATTAATTAAATCTTAAGTCCTTGCAAATATTTAAATTTTATTTTTATTAATAGATTAAAATATATTCAAAATTAAAAATTTATTTTGATTCAGTAGATAATCATAGTTATATATAATAGTACCTTCATACTCTTTTAAAAAAAAAATACTGAAAAAAATAAATGGAAGCATTTTAGTAAATAATATTTGAGGTGAGGTGACAATTCAATCAAAATAAATATTAGTGGATTAATATATGAAATTTATTTGTAAATTTCAATAATTTTAATAGGATTTAAATTAAGTAATCCCAATTTCATAAAATTCAATTTATAAAATTCAAATTCACATTTTTTTCATTCCAAACATAAAATTTTGACTTTTAAATGAATTTCTTGAAGTTTTGTGTAATTCATTTATTTCAAATGGGCTCTTAGTAACATAATTATATAATATATTTAATTTAAATTATAATGTATTCCAAAAATAAATGTAATATCTCCAAAATATGTAAATAACTTAATATGTATATGCAAAATTGTAAATAAAATCAAATCAATTAAATAATTTATAATTTATTTATGAATTTGACTGGGTCGGATTTGCGAATTTATTTTATAAATCTGTAAATTATAAAGATCATCTGTCAAATTTAAAACTATTCTATTTTCAAATCGACCGAGTTGGGTTAGATTCAATCGCTCAAATTGAATCGAAATATAAAGAATGATGTGCAGCCTAAGGTGAATTAACTTTAAAAATTACGTTATATATATATATATAAAAAAAGGTTTACATTTCCTTCTAAACGCTAACACAGTTCAAAAATTATGCTCGGAAGTCCTATTTACATTTGGCCCAATTCAAATAATTAATTCAATTTCAAAAATATGAGCCATATCAATAAAGAAAATCAAAGATTTAAATAAAATTTGACAAATAATTATATAAAGGAATAATTATAAACTTGATATTATAATTTTATAAAACTTTTAATTTTATTATTTGATTTTATTTGTGTTTCTCAATCACATATCCAAATCTTAGAAAATTTTATAATCAAGCCACTGATTAATAGAGCAAGAAGGAGAGAGAATAAAAATTCAGCCAAATGATATTACGAGAAAAAAATGTAAGATGATATTTAGTTGTAAATAAATATATATAAAGATTTATAAATTTTTAAAAATTGAAAAATGAGATTTGAATATAGATTTATTGTCAAGTTATACGTCGACTTGCCATTCACTATGTCTATGTCTTGGTGTGCATAAAAATTGATAAATTAAAACTTAAAAAAAATCTGAGTAATTAATTGGGTCAAAAGAGAATTTCTAATAATTTACTCTCAAAGAATGGCCGAGGATGCATTTAGTTTTGGGCTTGAGTGCTCATGCCAGACGAACCGTAGATAAAGTTCGGTAATCCCACATCGGAAAAGAGGAAGAAATCATCTGTGTGTGAACTAGTATAAATAAAATATTGATGCAGCTTATCAAACCGCCTTAAACTAATGAGTAAGGAAAACAAAGCGAGCGGTGAGAGCTGCTCGCAGCGCCGCTAATTTTAAGTGCGCAAGAATTTTTGGAGGGGTTATAGGCTGGCCAGGCGCTGACGCTGCTTACTTTGCAGAACTCGCTTGAGCGGGCCTCCCAAGCGGACCCATCCCCTAAAGTGATTTAAAGCCTGTCGTCGACTCTTCTCGAAAACCTTGAGCTTCTTGCAGTCTTCTGATACTTATTGGGAGCTTAACAGGGGAATTCTATCAAACACATGGTGGACATAAAAAAAGTGTGGTAATTAAGGTTTTGAATTTGAAGTAATTTTCTAATAAGAATCAATTGATTGAAAGAGAATCTACAGATGTAACAAGTTTTTCATTGAGAAATAGCATGTGATGAAAATTAGCTTGAATGACATGGTTAACATCACAGTTCAAACTTATCTTCTGAAACAAACAATCGAACACGTGTCAAATGTCCCATGATATCTGACATGGTTCACGTCTTCTCTACATCCAATTCATTTTTCTTCACACTGGACCAGAAAAGATTGTTTGTTGAATGTGAAGAACCAAACAAGAAGTATTCGTCACTTGTACGGTTTTGTATGGAGACGTTTATGGCATTTGTGGAGCTTCACCTCATTTTTTACAATTACTATTTGAAGACATTGATATTGAACTCTTATAATTTGTAACTGAATGGAGCTGAAGAGAAAAGAAAAATAGCATGTCAATGAAATCAAAATGTTGAAAACTGAGAATAGGTTCCACATTTTCTGAGTTAATATGTGGTTATTATTATTGTTGCTGAAATTAATAGTATAGGGGAAAAATGAATTATGACTTCTAAAAGTAAAGTGTTCAAAAAAAAAAAAAAAAAAAAAACTTTTAAAATTGCATAGCTTAACATAAATAGTAAGGCTCTGAAAAGTTTGAGGGTAGGATTCAGGTCGGGTAGTGTAATATCCATACTCAAACTCAATTTCATCTTAGTTGAGGAACGAATAGAATTTGCCAAAAAAAGAAAAAAAAAATTATCAGTGTTTGATTGTTCAAAGTTTCTATCAATATTTAGTTGACATTTCAGGTCTGTAGGTTTGATTGGTTGAACTGTTCGTGCAAACATAACTGACGGGCTTGGTTGTGTAGAAAATAAAATAGCCACAGTGCAAATAGGATGTTACGCGTTGGATGTTGCAGCAGTGATAGACAAGGGGAAAATAGCCAGGAGAAGAATATATGTAGCTTCTAATTTAGACCAATGAACATTGGACACATCATCAACCTCAATCCAAAATGATATTAGTGCTGGTACTACTAGTCATTGTTTCTGATATCCTATCTCCTAATCTTATGTTTTGATGATCCGTAAAGATTCCCCATATCTTGTTTTCTCTTTTTTCTCACCTAAAATTATGTCCTTTCACTCCGGCAATTGGACTTAGAAAATCCATATCATGCTATTTTGAGGAGTTTAGTATTAATAGTTGATTCATACGCAATCAATATCTTATAAGTATTTAATAAGCTTTTAATCAATGGCTGAAAGTTTGTTAAAAATTCTAATAACTCATCATTCTTTTATATATATTTTAAAACTTTCACATTTATCATAAAAGCAGCAATTTTATAAAATTATTCTTTTTTCAACTAAAAGTTGCATGATATTTCAATTTATAATTATTTTAAAATATTTTTTAAAATTTAACTAATATTTTTTTATATAATATATTAAAATAAAAATAATATATATTTTTTAAAATGAAATGAAATAAATTTCTAATTATCTAGTTTTCTTATTTATTAAATAAATAAATAGTTTGGCTATAGTTTTTATCCATAACCAATTATATTTGTTAAAATTTTGTTATTATAGTAGGTAATAGATATGGTTATTACCTTACATAACTTTATTTGTTGAAGTTGATATTATGATATGGTTATTATTCTGCCGATATTATTTCATTTGTTGAAATTGATATTGTGAACGATATTGTTCCCTCTTAACTGAGGTTGAGATTCCCTCTTAAATGAGTAAGTATTTATTTACTTAAGTTTTTACTAAGTATGTTAGAAACGATATGTCATGTTTTAAAGTGGGGTAACCTGTGATATAAACAACCAAACCAAATTGATAGAGCTTCTAAAAAATTAGATCAAACTTTAGTCTCAAAAATTCTAAAATCTAATTAGCAATTATATTTTAATTTTGAATAAATTACTATACTACCACTGTAGTTTGAGAAATACAATCAATATGTTCCTATTTTTATAAAATATATTAAAATGTCTTCATAGTTTACTTTGGTCAGACTATAAGATTCTTTCATTCAATTTTTGCATCTTTTCCGTTAAGTACCTTATGAAATGATGAAAATATTTTTTTATTATTTAAAAATATAGGAATGAATTAGTTGTATTTTTCAAATCACAGGGACTGTACTCTAACTTTTATACTATAATATTTTACTATCTCTCTTTTGACCACTGTGTTTAGTATTAACTTTAAAGGAAAAGATGCAAAAATTATACGTTAAAACGACCTAATAGTGTAACGAAAATAAAATTAAGAACTAAATAAATATATTTAAATGGATAAAATATAAATTTTATATTTCAAATACATAAAAATTAATGTGGATTCATATGCCTCAACATTTAATAAATTAATATTTGAAGGACATTTTATTAATTGAAATGGACCAATTCAAAGATTTCAATGCAGTCACTATATGAAATATATCTAAATTAAATTAAATGTGTTTTATAAAAATTTCAGTAAATTCATATGTTGTCTCTTTCTGCTTAAAAGAATTATGATTACACTAGCTAGACTCTGCATAAAATATTTTTAATATTTAATTTAATTTCAATATTTCATTTTCTATTGAAATTATTTTCTAATAATTTGTATAGCTGATGTGTAAACAAATATTTTTACAACTCGTGATATTCGAACTTAATTTGAAAAATATAGTTAAATATTCTGTAACTTTTTAATTATGATATTAAGTCTTTTTTTAAACTAGGCAAAAGCCCGTGCTAGTATGGGTTGTTTTATTACTTTATTATCGTATATTATATTAAAAATTTTTTATACATATAAGATAAATATTTATATAAAAAATAAAGTAACCACATTATATATAGATATATATAAAATTTTTGCAAATAAGCATAAACATAATAATAAAGATATATAGGTATAAAAATATAAAATTATTATAAATAGATGAAAAAAAATTAAATAGTCAAATTAAATATGAATATATATTATTATTTTAAGCAAGCACTAATTTTTAAATTTAAAAAAATATCTTAAATGATCTAATAAAAAGATTTCAAAATTGATTATAGATATAAATAATTATCATAAATGAATATTAATTTGAAAATATGATCATTATATAATTTTTAAATATTTAAATAATAAAATTTAAATTTAAATAATAAGAATATCAATTATCTATTTTTTAATTTATTAAATATATTTTTTAATCTAATAGATGTTATTTTATTAGCTCCCTTTATTATTTTAAATTTATTTATTAAATTTAATATTTAGATTTCCCTTTAACCTCTTATTAGAAAGCAAAACAAATAAAACAAATAAAGAAAGAGCAAAATAATAAATAAATGAATAAATAAAACTGACATTTTATTTATAAACATAAAAACTATACAAATAAATTGAAAAAATTTCATAACATATATACTGAACATCATAAAACTAATTGTACTAAGATAAAAAAAAAATTATCAAAATAATTAGATTTAATTTATATCAGTCCTTTTTCTGCTCTTATTTTTACTCTATATCCGTTTTTTTTCTGCATGCATTTCTTTCTGCACATAGATCATTTCATAAAATTTAAAAATTATAAAAAAGAAAAAAAACCAAAGAATTAAACTAGCATTATTATAATTGGAGGAAAAAATACGATATTTATATAGATTGAAGTTGTACTTGTTATCTTTTTACTGATCGAAATCTGAAAAATAACATTAACATATAAAAGAAACAAAACTTATAAAATTAAAGCAAAATAATTAAAAGAAATCATAAAAGATAAGAAGAAAAACATTGTAAAAAATAATCATTGAAAGATATATATATATATATATATATATATATATTGGTAAGAAAAAAAATTCAAAAGTTTTTAAGATTTTAAATTTAAAAATTAAAAAATTTTTAAAGTTTTAAATTTAAAACTTCAAAGTTTTAAAGTTTTTTAAAATCAACAATTCAAAAATTGTAAAGTTTTAATTATTCAAAATTTTAAATTTTAGATATAGATATAAAAATAAAAATGTAGAAAAATTATTAAAAATTTAAAAAATTTATAAAAAAAAGATAAAAGGCAATACTCAAATATAAGAATTCCACGTCAGTTTTTTTACAATTTTTTTTGCTTCAGGATTATATATATATAGATGATAACCATACTTTTAAAAATCGGACCGGACCGGTTTGACTGGAAACCAAGCAAAGATCTGGTCCAATTTCATTGAAAAATTGGATTTTCAAAAGATTGAAATCAATGAAAATTGGCTAAAAACCATTGAACTAGACTGAAAAAAATCGATTTGATTCAATTTATGAGTATTTTCAGAAATTGTGAGGCTTGTGTTTTAAATTTGAGCCTCCTAAAAATTAGACCCACTAATTTTTCAAATTTTCGGGCCTCTTTATTTATAAATCCAAATCATACTATATTAATTAAATAAAAAATAATAATAATGTATTTTATGGTAATTAATTTTTTTAGTTTTAAACTTATTCATATTTTATTTTTTATAAAATTATTTACTAATTTTTATTTTTTAAATTTGAATTTTTTTTATTTGAGTTCAAATTTTTTTTGTAACAACCTATATTTTTAATTTTATTTAATAAATACATTTAATAATATTATATATAAAAGTTTGGTTCAATCGTTTTAAATCCAGTCAAACCTTTCGGTTTGATGAACTTCTACTTTCACCAGTTCACTGACCGACTGATTTTCAGAATATTGATGATAACAGTTATAAAAATTAATGAAAACCAATATTATAATAGAAATTCTTCTAAAAAAATTACGATAGAAATACTTATTTTACTTTGTCAAGTTATAAATTTTTATGAAAATTAATTGAAAATAATAATTACATTAAAATAATTATAGATTATATAAAATTATTTTCCTTACTGTAAACGTAAAAAATTTTGCTAATAAAAATTGATGTGGCACAATATAATTGGTTATATAAAATTATTTATTTATTTAAAAGGAGCAGAATTTCCATATAAAATACATTTACAATATTCCACAAGATCATTATTGGACGGTGAGCAGTTTCACCTTAGGACCACATGGATAGTGGAGACAGCAAATCTAATTTCTCTACGTGTTTTTGGATGGATTGTCGGTTTTCGAAAGAAAGCCAAAGCCAAAGCCAAAGAGTAAGAAAGATCACTTTCATGTAGCAATACATACATAAAACGTTTAGTCTTCTGTTGAATCTTTTGAGGAATCGGAGATAATGTTTTGAATCATTTGACTTGTTTCCTGTTCAGACATTCTATCATCGTTGATCTTCGATTGAGCATATGCCTCAAAGAATTCCTTGTTTTCTTTCGTCAGTTCATTCCACACTGCATATTTTCAAGTCACTGTAATTATTCTCATATGATCACCTTATCGAAACCATTATTTGTATATAGAGGGAATTAGAAAAAGAAAAAGAAAAAAAAAAAAAAACAAAAATATGAAATTTGTGCACGCAAATAAGAGTGTGGATGTCTTTTCGCTGAGATATAATCCGGAAATCAAACCCTAATCTGAAACAACATCTTAGAAGCACTTTCAAGATTGTAAGACAAAACAATAATGATCTTGGCCTTTTAAGTTAAATGATTGAATTTTATTTATTTAAAATTTATATAGATTAAGAAGAAGATCATCCATTAATCTGAGTACAAAGGAAATATTAACAAACATTTATGTATTAATGTAGGATATTGATGAAATATTATATTACTATATATTCTTATCATACGTGTAAGGAATATATAATCATATAAATAAATATCAAGAATCAACCTCTGTAACTAGATAGGTTGATTCATATATACAAAGTCAAAAGATAAAAAAAAAAAATGCAAATGAAACAAACCAGTAGAAGTGATAATAGGATCAATATTTGCATGTTTAGAAAGGGCTTCCATGCACTCCTCCTTTGTCATGTTAAAGATCAAGCACTTCTCTATCAGATGCTGAAGCTGTATAACAATTAACAAGAAGAGTCATAATTATATAAATACAAAATAACAGGTAAATTGTAAAATGGGTTGAGATCAAAGTACTGGAATAACATTGATCAATAAAAAATAAATAAAGAAATTCTTGAAAAAAAGGCTAACCATGTGTATATATGAAGCAGAAGAGTCTCCCATGTCAACAGAATCTTCTACTGATATAACTAAAAAATACGAAACTGTAACAAGGAAAAGAATGGAAAGTGAAGTAGTTGGTGCAACAATGTGTGTGATATGATAAGAAGCATATAAGAATAGCTAGCGAAGGTGAAAAGGGCAAATTATAAGGGCAAGTGGGGGTGGTGTGTAGGACCAGGAGTCCCACGTGAGAGATAGATGATAATTGGTTGTGAAAGGATTAGAGGAGATTTGTAAATGACCATTCCTTCGTCTCGTAGGATTACCATTAGACACCCCTTCTCCACGTGAGCAGCGGGTCCATTTCTCTAGAAATTATCTGAAACAAACAAACCCTCCAACAGTAGCCAAATGATATACTCCTTTTTGAAACCTTTTCCTTCCTTCTATCCCTCCAACATTATTCATGCCTTTGCAATTCTGGTTTAGATAATTTCATTTGATTCAGTACTTCATTAAATGTTTTCTGAAACAAGATAAACTTAACTGGGTATCTCAGATTATCAGCGGCGAAGTCATGTATTAGACTTTGAAAAAAATTTTTCCTTTAACATTTACTGTATTTAAACCAAGATAAATACAAATTTTTTTATCAGTAGATTAATTTATTTTATTAATATAAATAAAGAAAAACTTAAAATTTTCAGACACCAAACTCTAATTATCAGGCTTCTCTATACACCTAAACCTAATCTGAAATTTTTAAATTAAAAAAAAAAAATAGAGACCAAAACAAATTCAAAGTTTTGCTATTCCTTCAACTACATTTTGTCCCTTACTTTTAAATCTTGGTTTCGCCCAGCTAACTGTTTGATTTCCTTTCCTCTATATCCTTATCTTTACCCTCTCAAGAGATAGCTCGACGTCCGATCCTTTGCAGTTCAATCTGATGACATGCTTGCTAGTTTATGTAGGTTCAATTTTGTCCAACATGCAGTTATTATTATTAACTGTCACCAGTTGATAATTACTTCAAATTTAGTTAATTTATTATATTCATTATCAATCAAATAGTCAAAAATGCTAATCACTATTTATAACATCAACTTTCAACTTATTATTAACCACTACATACAATTAATTGTTACTTTCTTTTTATCGGAGAACACATTTAAATTATTTAAATTTTATCAAATTTGTAGAAGTTAAAATAGTGAGAAAAAGCTTAATTAACAAGTCGGGTACCTACGCCCAGTGACGGAGTTAGGCGTCTACGGGTGGCTCCGCCTCCTCGCAATAATTTTTTTTTTTAAGATTGTACATATAAAATATTAAAATTATTTTATTTTACCCCCTTAGAATATTAAATTTTTTTTAATTTCATTCTCCTAAATCTTGAAATTTTTTTTAATCCCCTGAATATAGTTTCAGGTCCGTCACTGTCTACACTCAAGCCATGAGACTTATTCAATATGCCTAGAAACTTAAATATGGATTAGTTAAGCGAAAACCTGGCTCCCTAAACATACTAAAAATATGCAAATATGCTGCAGAAACAGAAAAGAACAAAAATAGGAAGCAAAACATAAACAGATTCCATGAGAAGGGAATTAACACATCCAAACCCAAGAACTAAAATTACCTAGAAATGGAATATTAGAAACAATTAGTATGTTAAATGAGACATCGAGAGGTCAAATAATAAATGCTGGCTTTCATCTATAAAGTCAAATTATTTTCGCTATTTAATGATTGAATGTTTGTGTAAGTGATATACCAGAAGAAGACACACATTGAATGGATTCTAATCCCACGAAGAAAATGCATGAAAAAGATTGTAAAAATATTGAGTTTAAAGATAAACCCCAGGGTATTTGTAATACATTTAAAGGTTACGCATAGCCTACAGCATTATTCCAGTAGTAAAATCTCAGTAAATATCGTGAGAAGGGTGGGAAAGACTTCGAGTTCAATAAATCATGCTCAATCAATCTTTGATTCAAACTTAAGTATTAATTGAACTTAACCTAATCAAAACTCATAGTTGATTCCTAAATTCCAAAACCCAATTCTACTGAATAGCCCAACCCAATTTACAATCATATTGACAGGATATCCTTCAGAAAACTATTAAGCCAAATAAGACCTGTCATTATATATTTGAAAGTTGAAATGATGATGTTTTTGGCATATGTTAATTATCATGTGATGTATATGACCATATTTGGATCTTTAATACACGGGAATGAGAATATTTCAGAAAAATTTTAAACAAATCCAACAAAAATTGCCGATGCCTTTGATAGTTACAATTAAACAATTTAGTGCCACAGCCAGCCCGCCAAGATGCCATTTCGAACTTGCTATGGCTTCTTTAGCTAGGGATATTTCCCTGCTTTAGGATCTTCATTTTCTAGAATTTATGATGGCCCTTTCCTTCTCTGTACATTTGAATTATATATATATATAATAAAATGTGTTAGCTGGAATAATAAGCGATTTCAGTCCCCGTGATATTGTATATATAAGTTCGATTTCAAAGAAACATATTTGTTGAGAGAGTAAAAAATGTTTATATTTTATGGTCCGAAAGAAAATTATACCTCCTAATTCTATCTTTATATTTTAGTAAGCATACATGCATCATAAGGAGAATGGTAAAGCACATTTAAATTCAGTTGATGATTTTTCTAAAGCATAGAGGTTTGAACTGAAAGGAAACTGATTCTATACTCAATGGAAAATAGATCTAAAAAAAATAAATAAATAAAGGAAAGTAGGAAAAGCAAATCCCCCAAATATTTTCGAAAATTGGTGTACCCAAACCTTTTGACATAGACTGTTAAATTTTGAAAATCAGTTGTAACTTTATTCATTCATCATCAAAATTATACATATATAATTTAGAAATTATGATAAATTAGGTTGGGAGATCAGTGGATGAGAAAAATAATAAATGCATGTTGTGTCTTCTTGCTATTTTTCATCACAGGTTTGTCTTTTCTGTCTTCTGGTTCATCAACCAGTTTCCATCAACATAAAACCACTGGGGAGAAAAAGTACTGGATACGAACATCAAGCATCTCTCTAAATAACAATAGGCAAATTGTTTGCTTCTCCCTAGATATTTTCTTTCACGATCAATTACTTCTTTATAGCCTTAGTTATCACCGGAAAGATTGAGTCATATATTCATGAGCTTAATAGGTCAAATTTAATTTCTTTGCTACGACGACGCCAATATTTACAGATGAATCATCCCTCAGTGCCATAGCCTTCAATTTCATGTTCCACTTTGTTTCTGGCGATGACGCCAATATTTGCAGACAAATCATCCCTCAGCACTGCCACCTCTAATTCCAACATCTTTTCTCCTTCCACATGCCACCTTTTGTTCCACTTTCTTTCTGACAATGACGCCAATATTTGCGGACGAATCATCCCTCAGCACCGCTGCCTCTCGTTCCACCGTCTTTTTTCCTTCCACACGCCGCCTTCTATTCCACTTCCTTTCTAGTGACGATGCTAATATTTGCAGATGAATCATCCCTCAGCGGCGTCGCATCCTGTTTCACCATGTTTTCTCTTTCCACATGAACCAAGCATTGGATTGATTGATTGGGTCTCCCTTTCTTGATCTTGATTTTTCTGATCATCATTTGTTGCAATTACGGTAGCTACGGGCTCGACTTAAAGTAAAGAATCATCTTCTAGCCTTCTTTTGGACGGTCGGACATTCATTTTTATCACTCAAAAACATGTCTCCATCAACCATAGTCAGCTCAATCTACATCTCCTTAGATGTTTTAACAAAAGAAAAAAAAATTACTTGTTTTATAAATTTAAATTAATTAACGTTTCATGAGATTACATATAACAATGTAGCCTAGTTAGAGTCCCAAAACCTATACTTTGCCAGTCTATGTATAAAAATTTAACTTATGGGAAAGGACATTAATTAAGAAAGAAAATTTAGCTTTTATATTTAGAATTTCTTTAATGTAAAACAAAATTATCTTAGAAAAAATAAAATTTTAATTGTTTCTCTATTCTTTTTTCTTCCTATCTTTTCTAAACAAAGCCTTGGATAGAAAGTTCTATGTAATTTTCCAATATTTGATATCAAACTCTATTTGCGTTTTTATTCCGTTAGAGTATTTATTTTGAAGGAAGAAAAATATCTAAGAAAAGCTGTTTTTTTTTTTTGTCCAGAAAAATGGAAGAAATTTTTTTTGAAAAAAGGTAATAATTTCACTTATTTTGAACATGTCTAATTGGAAGAGAAAATAATGGAAGAAATTCACTTTCTAATACATCAAATTATTGAACAAATTTTGTCTATTTCTTATATATATGCTATTATTTAAAAATAAATGAGTGCATTTTCAATGATAACATTTTCTTTCCTTTAACCCAACATTTGGTTCAATGTAATAAATTATATAATGGAATAAAGATTATATTATACGATTGATTTTGTGTTTGGATGTATTTTTTTTTCTTTTTCCATATATAAGAAATGTTATAAATTGTATTTTGTCATTACTTAAAAAAATGAAATAGACATTTCATCCAAAAATTTATATAATTGTCATTCCATTTCAATCTCTCAAAACAAACTTAACTTTAAATTCAACCGTTCACCACCACCACTATCATCACCACACCACCACCACTTCTGACTTTCTATGGTGGACCTTTATATTCACATTTATATGGGTCACCATCCTATAAGATAAATAAATACAATAATAAAATAAAAATTCCTCAACAGCAACATTTACCACAAACAATCTAATTTTTTAATACCTTGTCAATGTCCACTACAAACAATTTTATTAAACTATTCATAAATGGTGCTTGATGACAAACAATGAATGCATGAAACCCTAAAGTGCATTCAGTAATAATCAGTTTCAAAAGCAAACAATGATATCCTTCCAAAAAAAAAAAAAAAGAAGCAAAGGATGATGAAGAAGAAGAATCGATAAAGTCAGAAGCACATACCTAGAACATTAAGTAGTTGAAAGAACACTAGAGTCAAAAACGACAACACAATCCTCGCTTTCTCTCCTCACAGACATCCTCACACCAAGTCTTTCAAATTATTTGTTTAACCTAAATTGGTTTCTCTCTTGAAATCGTTTTACTTCACTGAGCAAAATAATTTAGGGGGAAATTTTCCCACCAATTATAACTAGATATGAGGTACGTAACTAAATCAATGGCTACAAGGCAATAACAAATATCGTTAATGCACTTTTTGAGTTGTTTGTACGATACGCACATTGTCCTAAATAAAAAATGATTAATGTGTACTGTTTATGCCAATCTCATGTGCTTTGTGTACAAAAAAACATTAAATATGAGCAAATTATAGTTTTATGGCAAGTTCGAGAGGCAAATTGAAGCTTCTTCCTAATTTATATTACAATAAAAGGCATCCATTAGAATAACCATTTTATATTAGACAAAAAGCTGAGAGCATTATAAAAACCAGCCATGTTAGCCCCTGCCAAGTCAGACCTCCACTAACTCTCTCTCTCTCTCTCTCTCTCTCTCTCTCTCTTATGTGACGACCATTCTCTCTCCTGTCCTAACGTCATCAATACAGGTCGCCTATATAATTGGTCGAAATCTGACTGTGAGTTGCTGGAATTGTTGTGGGGTCCCTCCTACATGTGGGACCCGCACAAGTTTGAAAAGAAAAAAAATAATAATAACACGTTTTTTTTTTTTTTTTTTTTTTGTTTTGGCAGTCAAAGAGAGACTGTCTAACAAACAAAGAAAAAGTGAAGATTGTTGAACAACCATTATCTAATCTCGGTGCAATTTGCACCGAGATTATAGGCAAAGATGCGTTCATTTTTTTCCTATAAATTGAGGTGTTTTGCTTCAGTTTTATATATATATATATATATATATATATATATATATATATATATATATAAGAATAAGTAGAGAGAGCTCACAGATTAATAAAATCTGTTGGAGAGAATAGAATTTTAAAAAAGGGTTCCTAAAATTGGAAAAGAGTGAAAATAGTGAGGAAATTATTTTTTAGGGTGTTTTGTGAAACACTTTGTGTGCCACTATTTTTGTAATCTCTTTTGTACCTACTATTCTTAGTAGAAAAATTATTCGGAGTTTTTGTCCCGTGGACGTAGCCCATAACAGTTGAAGGGTGAACCACGTAAATCTCGG
>CANUEP010182928.1:0-71862 GCA_947857235.1 Jatropha podagrica | reverse complement strand
TATATGTTGTTTTATTTTTTGCTTTTTTTTTTTTTTTTTTTTTTTTTTTTTTTTTTTTTTATTGGTTTATGCTGCACTTTCAAATTATCAATCTTTGCTTTACATGAATGCCTATTTTGTTTCTGATCAAGTGGTCTACTTACCTTATGAATTTCAGGATTTGAAGCTTACTTAGTTGGTGGATGTGTGAGAGATTTACTTCTAAATAGAATACCTAAAGATTTTGATGTGATCACCACAGCTAAACTTAAACAGGTCTCACACTGCTGTTTTTTGTTTTCATTTCACTGCCTATCATTTTATAATACTTTTGTTGTTGGATTTTTTTATTAGTAATGAGTTTCTTGGTGTTTGATGTCACAACGTTTCTGTTGGTTTTGTAATATCTCATTAAAGGTTAAGAAGCAATTCAGAAGATGTGAGATTGTTGGACAACGTTTCCCCATATGCAGGGTGCACATCAAAGGATCAGTAATTGAGGTCTGAAACTCCTCTTTTAGTAGATGTAATAGATTAGATGCTTATTCTTTTTTTTTTTTTTTTTATTTGTGATGGCTGGTACACAAGTATTTTGCATTCTCCCATGTTAGCATATGATCTTAATTTTTGCATATTTATGATTTTCTTTTGGGTGATAGGTATCCAGTTTTGAGACAGTCGCAAAGGATGCTGAAAAAAAAGAGAAGTTTCTCTTATCTCAAATGCCACGTAGCTGTGATGAAAAAGACTTCATCCGCTGGAGAAATAGTATGCATCGAGATTTCACAATTAACAGGCATGATTTCTTGTTCTTTTTATTTCTTCAGGGATGATAACTTTTACCATTAATGTAGCAAGGTTGTGAAGAAATATGCATTGTTGATTATGTTCTAAATCTAAAGCACAACATATTTAAGATCAGAACTCTAACTTAATTTTACTTCAAAATTGTGGAAGCAGTTTATTCTTTGACCCTTTCATGGATGAAATCTATGATTATGCTAATGGCATAGCAGATTTAAGGTCCTTAAAGGTAAGTTTTCCCTTTTCCCTTGCTAGGAAACTTTATTTCTGGTTTAAAGCTTCATTTCAACCACTATGTTTGTTCCTCTATTTTAATTTGTGATCTTGTCACAGCTAAGGACCCTAATCCCTGCTCCTTTGTCTTTCAAAGAAGATTGTGGTAGGTTCTTCCACCTTTATATATAAGATATTCTTAGGATTTTGAGAGTTAGGATGCGGTGTATAACACGTTATAAGTTCAAATTAACTGGATTCCCATTGCAAATTATGTCATTCAGCGAGAATCTTGCGAGGATTGAGAATTGCGGGACGCTTAGGCTTGTCAATATCAAGGGAAACAACACTTGCAATACATGAACTTTCATCTTCTCTCAAGGATTTGAATAAGGTAATGTAAGAGTTAACTAAGAATAGCCTACTGCTTGAAACAGAAAGTAGAGATTCTATGTCGTTTTTAGCCTCTACAAAGAATATATTTTTTTTATTCCTTGTATAGTCTTTAGTGCCTCTTATGTACAGTAGTATCTTGTTGAATTCAAATTTCTTAACTTCATCATATTCTCACCAAAATCATTTTGTGTTTATTCAGGGTAGGATAATGATGGAATTGAACTACATGCTATCTTATGGAGCTGCTGAGACTACCATCTGTTTGCTTCGCAGATTCAACCTACTTGAACTGTTTTTTCCATTTCACGTTTGTATTTCCAACTATATATGCTGGGTTATATGTCTGTTGGTTTAGTTATTTTTGACTTGGAACTCCTGATTGCAGGCGGCATACTTTAATCAACAGGCTGCTGAAACATCTCGGAGTCCCATGATGCTGATGGTAAGCTTTATATGTACATCAAAAGCCTTGAGCTGTGTGTAAGTTTATCAATGATAAAAATGCTCTTAGTTGGACATTCAAAAATAGCTGTGAGTTGATGAAGTTCAAATTTTAGGAATTGGTGTGGCTTATGCAATATCATATTGGATACTGAAAATGCTCAAGAGAATATCTGAGACAATAACTGAAGCTAGAGAAAAGAAGTTTGTTGAAGAAAATCATATTAATTAATTTTATTCTAGAACTTTCTGAGTAATTGAGATCTGGTTGCAACATAAAATATTACTCCCTTTGTCCCAAAGTTATACTCCCAGTTCCCTTTCTGTGTCTCCCAAAATAAAAATTCCATTTATATTTTTGGAAATGGTTTTTTTTTTTTTTTTTTTTTTTTTAAACTTTCCCACAATACCTTTATATAATAATTCTTATCAATAATTAATATCAGCTGAATTTACCAGATACTGGGGAAAAAAAATCTTAAGATAAATAATTTTGAAACCTTGATATATTAACTATTCATCTTATTTTGAAAGTTTCAAGGAATCATTAATTTATAATCTTTAGGATCTTTAAGGGTAATGTATGGAAAAATAAGAAAAAGGTTATCGTTAAACTAATTTAAGTAACTAATCTGAAATTGTTCGACAAAAATTTGAAACTATAGTTTTGGGTTGGAGGGAGTATTATCTATGAAAACCAATTTTAAATGGGAATTAGTTTGCTTAAAATGAAATTGAAAGTGAGTTTTTGAAACTTGAAACCTTTTGTTTGAATGGATGGGGGGTGGGGGGAAATTGGATAAAACTTAGGTTTTGCGAATTGATTATTTCTCAACACAATATTATTAGCAAATACTGGAAATACTTAAGATAGAGAATCCAAAATAATAATTTAAGTTCGAGGAAGGAATGCTGTTGGAGAAAAGCACATTAATTTTGTTCTAGAACTTTCTGAATAATTTAGACTTAGTTGGAGTCCATAATATTAAAATTTACGGACATTATATATAATTTTTGGATGCAATTTCGTCTTTTAAAATGAATTCGGCTGTGGAATCTGAAAGAACTATCTTTCAGTTTGATGAAGGGATTTGAAACTGTGAGATTTGAATTTGATGATATAGGTTTTGATTGATTAGGATTATTAACCTTGACGGTTCATGAATGAGGATGATTGAGCGTCAATTTGAAGTACCTATTGAAGGTGGAATTATAAGCCACCTGAAATGAGTTCTTAACCATGTTCATGAATTTATCCTTCATATAGGAATATAATCAAATCAAGATTGGGCTGACTTTTTATCCAAATAAGTTAAAAAAGAATAAGGTCCAAATCTCATTGCTTCCATCCAAATATAGAAATTCTTCAGATCAGGAGGGTGATTAATGCCAGCTTGATTGAATAAGTTCCACTTGTATTTGCTAATATAGATTCTCTCATGGGACTGCACTTGGCAGTTTGACAAGGCATTGTTCTTTGTCAGCATAACAATCATGTTAGGAGGGTGATCCACCTACAGCCCACTTGAGTCTTTTAACCCGAGTCTGGAACAAGAAGTGGCTGTACTTGATTGAAGCCAGTCACTTCCTACTGGAAATAAATTTTCGCGAAGTTCATATCTGGCTTCGTCTATCTTTATTCTGCTTGCATGTCCTTTACACATTCTTGTTTGTCTTCCATTTATAGTCACAGATCAATCATCATTTTTTAACTGATTTTACATGTGAAATGATGACTTTTCAATAATCTCTCTATCTTCTTGGCAGAAGTTGTTCTTCAATTTGGATAAAGTGGTTGGCTGTGATCGACCTTGTGATTACCCTTTATGGTGAGATATCTGTTACTATTAATGTTCAGTTGTAAAATTTAATAATTTTTTTATATCATCATTGGCGACTTGGCTGTCCACTTCTGGCCTAGCTGCCAATGCAGTTACTGGAATGCTAACGTGACTCTTGAAATTTATTGAGTTTGAGAAGTTTGCGATTTTTGATTCAAAACCAATTGCAGTCCTTTTGGCAAATATGATCACAAAATGTTTTCCTTGTCACAAAGCTGATTGAAGAATATTAAATGTCTTCCCCGAGTTTCATATCTAAATGCCTGCTCAGATGATTTGACTCTCAAATCATTGTCCACGAAAATGATACAGTGCTATACTGATTTTCTATCAAGATCAACCTCAAACGAGTGTGGTGATGTGTGCTAGTAAATTACCATTTTTAACTCGCGGAGTAGGAGATTAATTATGTCTTTGTGAAGGAATTCACCTTGATGTAATTTTTCAGGCGAGACAGTAGGGGGTTACTGATGGACAATGGTGAAAGATTAAACAAAAATTTAATATTTGATTATTAGTGATTTGAATATTTATGATTCACTTCTTAATAAGGATGCATAATGCTACTTAATCAAATTTGACAATCTGGATTCCATTTCTTTATTCTTTTAGCTTGCTTGGCAGTTGGACTCATATTAATATTATTCATTAGTCCACCATGAATTGAGCTGAGTTGATTAATATGGTTCTATCATCTTTCCTATTTAGGGCCTGTTTACTTGTAGAGAACAGTTTTCCGTTTTTCATTTTCATTTGTTAATAATAAAAAATAATATTCCAATTCAAAAGGTTTAAAAATTATTCATAACTTTGATAATTAAAAAATAAAATACGATAAACATATTTAGAAATTATAAGTTTGATAATTAAAACATAAAATATAGAAAACATATTTAGGAAATTTTTTTAATATGTATAATTTATTTATTTTTTGTAGTATTATTTATTTATTTATAATAGTATTATCACTTTTTATCATTTTGTAAAATTTTAAAAAACAAATGTTATAAATATATTTTTATATTTAAATATATTTTTATAATAATAAAATTAATTACATATGAAAGTATATATAAAAATAAAATAAAAATATAATTTTTTATGATTATTCAAAAAAGATATATTTAAAAAAAATCATATATATTGTAATATTAATTATGAAAAAAGCCATTTTTTTAAAAATGGAAAACAGTTGGAAAACCTCACTTTTGTTATAGAGGAAAACTGTGGTTATTTTCTAAAACTTAGTTAAATTTTTGGAAAGCTAAAAGCTATGGAAACTTTATTTTCTAGTTTTCTAAAAGTAAACAGGACCTTATTCTCTAATGGTGTATCCTTTTTCTTGCTCCTCCTGTTTGCTTTTCCTGTTCATTTTTGTTTTCCCCTTCTATTCTTCTTTTCCTTGGTCTTGTTGTAATAAAATTTTGTCCAAATCATATTCCAAAATCAAAGTCTGGAAATGCCAGTCTGCGAGAGATTCAACTGTTACTGCCAGAAAAATGAGAAAGCTAAAAGAAAAAGCTTCCTACTAGTTTGCTGTTGCATCACATTTGATCTCTTACTGCTCTGAACATTTGTAATTGGATCACATTGCTGTTGTCATCGCTCTTCATTGCTGATGAGCTGTTTGATTTTGCTCCTATTCAGCTATATATTGTCAATGACTACTTTTTTCTAAGCTAGATGGGCCTGCTATAGGATCCATCTATACTCTACGCTATTGATAGTGATAGTCTAAAAGCAGGTAACTTCTGAAAATTTGAACCACTACTCTTTGGACCTTAATATGAAGGGTTATCATGCTATGCTAAGAATTTTTCTTACCTAAACATTTTCCTCCTCTTTCCTGTGCACAAACCCTTTTTTTCCCAAGGAGTTACCAGGCGACAAGTTTTGAATGGTGGATATATTGACTTGAAGGCCTTGGATCAACTTATAGTTGACAACTATTTTCCCTTCGTTTTCAATCCCAATGCTATATTTATCAAATTTTTATTGCCTTAACTCCTGGTAGGTGATCAACCAGTCTGGGTAGGTGGTTGTGGGTTCTTTAAAATGCCGACTTCATGAGTAGTCAAATTGTTATGCAATATGTATATATTCCTCTTTCTCCCTGATAATGATATTCTTTTCTTTCTTCAATTGATAGCTTGGGAGGGGATTGAAATATTGGACAAAGTGAATTCACATGGCATTATATTTTGCTATCAATGTTCTCATCTCATGAAATGGCTGCTGATCTTGCTTCATCTTTGGGACAGGGTTGGACTGCTAGCTTTTCACCAAGCATTGGTATCCGACCCGCAAGATGCTCTTGTTATCTGGGTCTTTGCTTCTGTACTGTATCATGGGTCATGGAAGGAAGGTGTTAAATTTGCAAGAGAAGGTGCTAAACTGCAATATAAATTTGCACCTGAAGTGTCAGGGTTCTCTGAATTTAAATCAGATGAAGAACTTGCAAAAGAAGTTAGTCATTTAGCAGCTTTGGTTCAACATTCCATTGGTGCTTTGGTTAATTTAGATACTCTTGCTCAGTCCATGTTGCAATTTCCAGTTTCCGCATGTTCTGGTTTGGTGAGTGCATATATATATATATATATATATATATATATATATATATATATATATATATATAGATGTATGATTTGTATGCTTGTAATCTTTTATAATAGTGCTTCATCTAGCTTTTTTTTCATAGGCAATGCTCACTTTCATAAGCATATAGCTTCAGCTTGTTTCTAGTTTATATCTTATAATTGCTTACTTTCATATCATGTAGCACATGTGTGATTGGTTAGTGGACATGGCATTGCAGTTCTGTTTGTTAGACTTGTCATTTAGGTAATTTCTCATCACATATATGCGACTACAGCTTTTCATGGTAAGGAAATATCTTCTTTGTGTCCAACATGGACATTGGGAAATTGTGATTTTTATAGGAACTAGTAGTATATAAAAAATATGAGCATAGCGTAAATGGTAACTAGCTGATATGTTAAAAGAAAAATGTAAAAAATTTTACGTACCAAGAAAAAAATAGGAAGGACCATTTGGAAGATAAATATATATTTTCATGTGAATAGTATCCCATGATAACACATTCATCTAGATGGTGATTTAAATGTATAGCAAGACAATGAAAATGTTTGGAAATGGATTTGTAAACTTTATTCTATGTCAGTTGCCTCCTTTGTCCCGTTCCCAATTGGATAAGCAACATACCGAGCATTCACCCTTATCCTGGTTAAGCTAAATAGATTTTTCGAAATATACTTTAGCCTGATTTTCGTACTATCAATAGCCCATGCCAATAACTAGTAGAAACTGACATTTCTGAAAGTGAATGAATGCTGCATGAATCCTTCCATATTCCAACTGGAATTATGAGTTTGTTAAAATGAATGCATCATGCTATATTTCAATGTAGAGTGAAATGTTCTTTCATTATGTATAATCTATAGCTTCTGTGTTTTGAGTAAAAATCTTGTGTTGTGCTTCAGGTATTTGTATCAGGGAATGCGAGAAAATATGTTTCTCAACTTTTTGATGAGTTGGTGGATGATGTTGAATCTTTCGAAAGAGGAAGAAAGAGTTTTATGATTGACTACAACCTACTTGGGAAGGGAAAGCTACACGAGACTAGATTAGTTCTTGGCCAAGTTATTTTGGAAACTTTGAGCGGTGGACTTGCTAAAGAAGGAATGGAAATTGCCGAGGAGAAATGTGATTTGGAACTGTCTGATATGGTAAAGCATCAAATTGACGTTTGGAAGGATAAAAAGCGAATCCTATCACGATCTGCTTCAGAACAAATGCAAGAGAGAGACAAGAAACAAAAATTGGTAATGACAAAAGGCATATCTGAGCCAGAGGTCGATATAAAGAAGGAAGTGAGAGTTTTTAAAAATGAGTCCAAGGAGAAGGCTAAGAAGCATCAAAACACAGTTGACACAAGTGAATTATCTGAAGTAGAACTAAATATGATGGAAGGGAATATGTCAGGGGAAAAAAAGCATCATTTGCAACGGCAAGAGGGTGATAAAAAGAACCGAACTTTTCAGAAAGAGAAGTGCCAGGAGAAGATTAGAGAACCTGTGAAACATAATCAATTAAATGTGTCTGGCAGTAATAATGTAGGCAGTGACAAGAAAATTAAGCGAAAAGAGAAGATCCGTGCAGTATTAGAGGTGATCAATGGTAAGACTGAAAAAGTTAAGGAGAAAAGTGGCCAGACTTTGCTGTCTGAACTTTTCAAGCAATAACTGTTTGTTTTTTGTAAAATACACTACAAAAACCTTAGGGAACATCATTGGCCGTCTTCTTGTCCCCCTGATTCAGTTAAAGCACATTCCAACAAGTAACAGAATTGCCATGAAGCTATGAAAGGAATGGTAAATCTCTATCTGCGTCTCTATCATTATACTCGCACTAGCATTGTATATGGATGTATGAATTATCATTGCTTTTTGCTGCAGGTTTTCAGTAACACCTAAAGGTTCGTGACAGCTTGTCGTGATTGCGAATGTAACATCTTTTTACAATATAAACAGGTTCTTTCTTTCTGCAGTTTGGCTAGAAATGTCATGGGAATCTCATACGGACATAAAAATGTTGTACCATAATGCTTTCTTAGGCTACTTTCTAGTTTTCGAGCAGCAAATATCTTCAGTGAGCAATTCAGTTTTGAGAGAGATAGTGAATGTAACGAGGCTTTTGTGATAAAGAGTTGTTTATTAGATGAATGTGGGTGTCCTGTCCGCTATCGTAAACTTTGTATGTCAAAAATAGATATTAGCTTTCATATTTTGTCAATCAAAATATAAATTTTTATTGTTGCATTAGTTTTTAAAAAAAATAAAAAAATAAAATCTCTTTCCATGTGTTGTATATAATTTTATATTTTATACATATTTCTATTGAGTTTTATTTTCTATTTTATATCAAACAATAAGTCTTATAATATATATTTGTGATAAATAATAATAATAAATATTTATTCTTTATAGAATAAGTTACTTATAGAAAATAATTATAATTAATCAAATTAAAGATTTATTGAATATAATAATTAAATGTATTATAGTCTTACCACATTTAATATGTATCTTATTTATTATAATATAGACAGTCAAAATTAAATTACTTTTATTTTTTTAATCAATAAAATTAAAATTTTTACGATATTATATTTTTATCATATTTAATTTAACTATATTTAGTATATAATATAATTTATTAATTTATTCAATAAAATTTAGATTCAAATAGGAACTTAATATAACCAATAAAAATTAAAGTACTTTTATTTTTTTAACCAATAATTTTTTTTGTATGATTTTAGTATAATTTTCTGTTCGTTAAATATACTTCTTTACTTTTCTATGTTTTATGAATACTATTTTGTGACAATTTCTTCTATAATTGATAGATAAATATTACTTCAAATTTTTTGAATAACACAACAATTTTAATAAAGTTTTAATATGATCATATGTGAATTTAGTTCTCTACTAAGATTTTTGCATATGAAATAGTAATTTGGAAAAATAAATAAAAAAACAACTAACCAAATTCGTAATTATCTTATTATTTAAATATTTCATTATAATAATTTATTTTTTAATTTTATAAATTAATATAAAAAAATGAAACGTATTTTTTGAAATAATCAGTGAAAAGTTTATTACAAATATTCTTTTGAATTTTTTCTTATCTATCTACTATGTTTAATATAATTGTACTTAGATAAATATGATTTTAATATATTTAATTTTAATATATAAATTATTCACGTTGAATTATTTGAATTTTTTTATCTGTCTATTATTTTATTGTACATTATCTATATCAAATTATATGTAGAACTTTGTGTGAAATTATATAGGATAAAAAATAGTGTTTTAATTATAAACTCTAACTAAAATTTAATAAAAAAATTTATAGCTATTTTAAATAAATTAATGATATTATAATTTTTATATAACACAACAGTTTAATAAAATAATTCGTGAAAAAATAAATCTAATTATATACTAAACACAATTTATATATTAGAAATACATATTATTTATAAATTATAAATTATAAACTAACAATATAATCTGTGCAAAGCACGAGCATTCATCTAATTGTATATATTCTATTTAAAATTTTATATTTTAAAAAATATATATTCAATCAAATCATACGAATATAAACAACAAAGTACTAATAAAAACATATTTCTTCCTTTCTTTTATCTATATCCTTAAATTCTAAATAAAATATTTTAAATTATAATCAAATTAAATATTTAATAAACAAAATATAAATAACAATTTCACACGTGTCATTATCATAGGCATACAATTCAATTTGGTTCCGAAATTTGTTTAGCAAGATAAAAGGTAGATTTTACCCTTTTTTTCAAATTAGCATTTAAATTTATATAAAATAATTAAAATGATCTAATTTTACTTTTAGACCACTTTTAACTCTTGAACTTATTTTGATTTTTTATAAATTATTAATAAATTTAATTTAACATAATTGACTTTTTTTCCTTTTTTTGTTTTACACTAAAAATGCCTAAATCAAATTTTTTCAACGCTTATAAATATAAATTTAAAATTCATAAAAATATAATTTTTTATAATATAATAAATTTATAAACATGTATTATAATTTTAATTTATTCAATATGAAAATAATTTTATAAGTGATAACCTAGTAGTAGAGATTAATTTTAAAATGTTCAAATTAATTTTATAAACTCAAAAAATATCGATTTAGGTAAAAGCTTCATGTATCATTTTTCTATATTTTATAATTAATTAATTTTCTATAAATTATTCAACTCGATCCGAACTATATTTAATAAATGTTTACATAACGATTTTTACATTGTAAATATAATGAAAAATTAGAGGTTAAATTGACTTAAAATGTCAAATATGATTTTTTTTAATTATTTTAAATAAGTTCAAGGATTGAATTGACCTAAAAAATAAAATAAAATTTTTTTAGTCATTTTATATAAGTTCAAAAGCTAATTTGGCTCAAGATGTCAAATTTGACTCTTTTAATCTTGCTAAACAAGTTGGAAAACTAAATTGAGCATTATTTCCATATATTAAAAAATAAATTTAGTTAAGCTAAAATTTAAAAGTTTGGAATGCTTAATTATCTATAATATTTATTTAATTTTTTTTAATTTATTAGGAGACATAATAGATCAAAATAATATCGAATAACCCTCTCTTAAACTTATCAAATTGGTGAAGACGCTTGTGGTCGAGAAGACTCAAACTCGAAATATTGTACATCTTATATAAGTGAGAAAACAATTAAACCACACATAATTGGCTTAAAAAATAATTTTTATAAATATATATAATTAAATAATAAAATATAATTTTTTAATTGACTATGATTAAAATTATTTTTAGATATCCTAAATTTTACCAAAGGTGTTATCAAAAATTTCATTATTCTTTCTTATTCTCATACTTAGATATAGTATAGATACTAATTCTTATATAACGTATATTGTACATTAACTTTACTTATTATATATTCATTTCAAATCGTTTAACGTTTTACGTATATAATATTAAAATATAAGTTCTTAGTTAGATCAAAATAATACAATGATTCATTTATATTGCACTTTATTCATGAAATGATTTTTTTATTACTTGTCTTGTACTCCAATATCTAATTTAAAAGAAAATGATATTTCTATTTCTCCGTTTAAAATAGAAAATATTTAAAAAAATTTATTTTAATTACATTATATTTAATTAATACAGTGTAATAGTAAAATATTTACACATATTTTAAAAAACTCAGAACATAATTAATTAAAGAATATAAATACATTTCGATTTACCTATAATTAATAACATCAACATTTATTAACTATAAAAATTATTGGAGAATAATAATTTGAGATCAAATAGAGAAAAAATATATACATTTTCTCCAATGAAAATACATAAAGAATCTATTTTCTCTAATTAAAAAGACAATAAAAATAAAACAAAAAGGATAAATGATTTCTTCGATTAAAATAAATAAAAAATAATCAAATTGATGCATTAGGAATTTCAAATTAGTCTTTGGGTGGTGTCTGGTTACTAGTGTTTCATCTTTCTTGTGGAAATTTATTTTTTCAGGGAAGAGAAATTTCAGAAAAGTAGTATAAAAAAAAAAGTTGAATTTCAAGAAATCATTATGAAAAAAAAAGAAAAAAAAAATTCAATTATCGTGTTTGGATGAGAATAAAAGTGACAATTACAAAACCAAATGTATTTATATATTGTAATTTCATTGTATAATATTGCTATTGCAATTTCAATTTCTTGTAATACTAACGTAACTCAAAATTATCTATAATATCAAATTATCATACAATAGCAAATTTAATACTAACATAATATTAATTGAAATGAAAATTGGAATTATAATTGTATAATATAAAATTGTAAGTACAAAGGTGAAATTTGAATTAAAATTAAGTTTCGAATTTCACTTTTTAAAATTATGCATTCATTGGAATTTTGTGATTAAATTGCAAATATTAAAATTGACATAAAATTTCACTTTTCAATTTATAATAATATAATTAATTTGGTACAATATAGGTGTTGTGCTATAACATAGTCAGTTCCTTAAACTGTCGGTTTCAATTCAGTTTGAAAATTTTAAATTATTAAATTTAAACAGTTTCTCAAATTTACATTCTAATCCAGTAACCGATAATAATTATATGTCTTGCATATGCTCATGTTTTTGTGGTGTGAGTAAGCAATAACCACACTTGGATTTCTTTTGATGCATTTATTATCATCTAGCCCTCAACCGTTTACAATGTTATTTTAATAAATGTGGTTGCTATGCTTACTCTAAAGGATATATGGGTTACCATAAATATTTCAAATTCTCATTTTTTAGGGTATGACAAGGGTATTATTGACATTTAATTTTGTAATACTTACAATCCTCATCATTAGTAATGAGCCAAATCATTATAATCTAATTAGCATCATGCTATTTATTAGTTAACCATGATCAACTACTAGCAACTATTAACGTTCCTAGTTAACCGTTGTCAACTACTAACGGCAAGTCTTGAATTTATTCTAAATGATATTTGAAAATTACATTTTGCTAGAAGAATAAAATTATATTCGGTAATAGTTTTTTAAATAACTTTTAGAGTTTTGATCAGTCAAAATACTGAATGCTGAGTAAAAAATTATTCGGTAATATAACGTTTGATTAGCTTTTAAAAATTAGAATAGCTTCTTGTGAAAAGTTAACTCAAGTAAATTTAGTTTTTCATTATTCAAATAGCTAACAACTAAACGATACTAACAACTATTTTTATCAAATAGATCATAAGAAACTTTTACATTCTACGGCTCGAAGGGATTAAATCTCTTAATTATTAAAAAAAAGAAAAAAAGATAGATTATATTTTTAATTTTTGAGGAGTGTTGCTTGATGAGATTGTAAAAAAGAGAGAAATTTCTATCATGGATTAATGGATTTTAACATGTTTTTTTAAAGTTGTTAAAATCCATACATGCTTCTCAACTATGATTTCAATCTCCCATCTTCCATCATTCTCTTTCAAGAAATATGATTGATTTCATGGGAAACATAACATATAACTGGCTCTAAAATGTATAACAACAATCATAACAACCAAAAAGAACACTGAAAATTCATCAAATGCTGAAATGGCAAGATCCTATTGGTCCACCAAGGACTCAAAGTCAAGAGACCCTACAAAAGCCCAAGTGTGGAAGAGCGCAAAGGAGCGCAATTACAGTCACCACAGCAAAGAGTAAACTAAAAGCAACGTATAAACCCACAAAAAAGCCCAACAACTCAAACTCTTAAGAATAATTTGAAATCAGATGCGGCGAGCCACATGCCAACTAAGTGAGTTACCGTTATTAGGACAGGAAAGGAAAGTCATCGTTAATCTCATGATCCAACGGTCATATTTCACTAGCCGTTTGATTTGAAAAAAGGGAAAGAAAAGGGGGAGGGTACTGACTAGTGTTGTGTCTTTTATTTCTCTATCTATATCTGGGTTTTGTAGATTCAGTTGCCTTAACGTTTCTTTTAAATGCACTGTAGTTGAAGTTTAAATCTTTAAGGTCTCCTGGGCTGTCTTCTTCTTGTTAGTGGGTGTGATTGTTCCTTCAGATCTTTTTATCTTTGTTAATTTGATTCAAGAAGATATGAATTTATCTGATGAGAACAATCCTAACATCGTCAAACCCACAACTTTTCAAGGTAAAGAAGTGAACTTAAGGAGTTTTTTGAAGTTTGACAGAGAGTATATGCTTTTGAACAAGAAGATCTGATATGGGTTCTTGTTTTTCATTTTCTTTTTCTTTCTTGAATTTTTAGGAGGAATGGAGATGGGTAACAGAAAGTTTGGGCAGCAGATTAGGCACAGCAGAAGAGCTTTAAACGTGTTAAATCAGAATTTTATTGGAGCAAAAGCATATCCTTGTGTTGTTAACAAGAGAGGATTGACTGAGTAATTTTCTTGAAACTAGATTTTGAGTATTCTTTATTTCTTCCTTTCTTTTTCTTTTTATTAATTATTCTGAAGAACAATTTTTTATTTTCTTGTGTATTCAGAAATCATGGAGTCTATGAAAAAACCTCCCTTAATCTCGCACATCGACCAATTACAAGGTTAGAACCATGATCTTAATGTTCTTAAAATCTCCTTTTGTTTCGCTGATGAGGGGGAAAAAAAGAGCATAAAGAAACAAATAAAAATAAAAAAATATTTAAATTTGAATACATAGGTATTTTACCACAAGAAAGAAAATAATGCCTGCAACTTAACTGAGTTAATGAGACGAGTGTTTTTTGTTTCTCCCTCATTTTAGCAAACCCACTGCTGGAGAGGCTCTAATTTTGATTGTGTGATTTGAATTTTCCCATTTTTAGGAAGTTTGCTGCACAGTTGTCAAGCACACATCAGCAATGTCCCCAGGTGCCCTCTCTTTCTCCCTAGAAAGAAAAGATGGATGTTTACATGCATCTTGATCCTTATATAGTGTTAATTATTGTACCATTTAAGAACGGAAATTTAATTTCTGAGAGAACAATGTTAGCAGGAGGCTAAGAAGCACAAACCATCAGTTCTAGGTACAAATGGGTTTGGAGACTGTATATTCATAGATGTTGAAGAAAATAAGGCAGCTGCAGATCATCCAGTACCAATGTTTTTAGAACAAACAGAAGCAATCCACAATGAAATAGATCAGATGGTAATTTCTCTCTCTCTCTCTCTCTGGTTATGCGACTAAATTCTTAAGTTCAGAACTGTAATTGATTTTCTGAAATCTATCAGGAAGAGGTTGAAATGGAGGATATAATTGAAGAGCCAATTGTGGACATTGACGGCTGTGATGGAAAGAATCCACTTGCAGTTGTTGATTACGTTGAAGATTTGCATGCCTATTATAGAAAAATTGAGGTAATGAAATATATTTATTAATGACAAGTTTGATATTCTGTGCAGTTCTTCAAAATTCTTTTCTATTAATTTTGAAATCAAGGTTCTGTTAAAATTGATTCCTCCAAAACGGTTAAAGGGACATAAAAAGAACTAGATTAGTTTAACATTATCTTGACAATTATTTTGTGAGTGATGTTTCTCAAATCAATTTGTCAAAATTTGATGGTTTGGAATAATTGCCTGTTGTGGCAGCAAAAAACTAAAATTTCCACCTTAGTTTGATGACTAAATAACAGCTCAATTGTGCAGAATTTTAGCTGTGTCTCCCCAAATTATATGAAACAACAGTTTGACATTAATGAGAAGATGAGAGCCATATTGATTGACTGGCTTATTGAGGTAAAAAAAAAAAACGTTCTCCCCACAAAACAAATAATTTGTTATTGAGATCGACATAACTTGATTCTAATAACATTTGAAATTCTGAACAGGTGCATGACAAGTTTGAACTCATGAAAGAGACATTATTTCTTACGGTTAACCTGATCGATAGATTTCTATCACAACAACCAGTTGTGAGAAAGAAGCTTCAATTGGTTGGATTGGTTGCTATGCTATTAGCCTGCAAATATGAGGAGGTTTCTGTTCCAGTAGTGGGAGATCTAATCCTTATATCAGATAAGGCCTACAATAGGAAAGAAGTTCTTGAAATGGTAACTTTTCCTTATCTTAATCTTTAAAAATTGAATCAGAACTCTAAATAACCACTAAACATTTCCTTTTTTCACAATCTGCAGGAAAATCTAATGCTTAACAAATTACAATTTAACATGTCATTTCCAACACCATATGTTTTCATGCAAAGGTTCCTCAAGGCTGCTCAATCTGACAAGAAGGTGAACAATTTCTTCTTTTAATTAACTTGCATCATTTATTTAGTTAGATTGTGTAACTTTCTTTTTTTTTAATTTATGACCTGAAAAAACAGCTTGAGCTTCTTGCCTTCTTCTTGATTGAGCTTTCTCTGGTGGAATATGAGATGCTTAAATTCCCACCCTCTTTATTGGCGGCTGCTGCAATCTATACAGCTCAGTGCACTATCTATGGCTTCAAGCAATGGAATAGGACTTGTGAATGGCACAGTAACTATTCAGAAGATCAACTTTTGTGAGTTCTTTGCTTATCAATTAGCATCTTTCTTTAGATTCTTGCAAAGGAAAAGTGCTAATGAAGATTGTTTCTTGGTTACAGAGAATGTTCAAGATTAATGGTCGGTTTACACCAAAAGGCAGGGACAGGGAAACTAACTGGAGTACACCGGAAATATAATGCATCTAAATATGGCTATACATCAAAATCTGAACCAGCAGCTTTCCTATTACAGCCTCAAAAATAGCAGGAGGAAAGTGTACAGCTTCTGACTTCTTTTACTTGATTGGGTTGGTGGGGATCTACACAAAAATAATCAGCAACTTTTTGGTTGCACCTTAGGAGAATTTATTGATATTTGGAATTTTTAAGCAATGCAATATCTGGCTGTTTGATGCTGATATTTTCTCACTGTAATTTTCTTTCAATGGAAAAGAATAACTTTATGACTCCTCATTGTATCTTTTTCATCTTTTCTCTCTTTTACTCAAGCATTCAAGAAGTCTTTTCCAGATGTCTTATAGATGGTCTATTCAATAACCATATTGCTGTGATTGGCAAGGGAATTTGCTCCTCATATTTTTTTCCATATTTGATTTCAAGGTTCATAGTCCTGCATAAAGTTAAAAAATAGTGTTCCTACTCAAGGAGTTGCAATGAAATTTGAACACCATGGTGCCTATATATATATATATATATATATATATATAATTTTTCTCCATTAAACTAAGACCCTGCCAAAATAAACCAACCCCGCCGCCGCCACTCTGATTGGTTTTGGAGTGCAAGGAAAGTAAATAAATAGTAAATGCACTCTCAGAGCTTAAACGGTACCGTTTCTTCTCTTCACCATTTCACCAACTACCTACCTCAAATAAATTATGCTGCGAATATTCAGTGTTATTTTGAGAAATATAAATTGTCCCTAAATTATAATAATTAAATTTATATACAAAAATTTTTTATTTTCAAAAAATATGAAAATTTTGATGTGTTAATATAATCATGTTTAGAAGTTTCGTAATTAAAAAAAATAGACATTTTTTATATTAATTTGATTAATTTAGAACTAAATTAACTTTTTCTTTTTTATTTTATAGAATATAATTTTATTTTTATATATTTTATTTAATTTGTTAAATGTTCAAGTTGGCCTATATATTAGTATCAAAGATTCAGATCTTCTGCACAATTGAAACGGAGTATTAGCTCCTCTGCTTAAAAAGCACATTCTTTGTTGCTCTCTGTTTTTTCCTTTCTCAACAACTATGGCAACAAAACTCACCGCATCGCCGAACTCTCTCCTCCTCCAGAACCCTAATCATCACCACCTGCTAAAACCTAATTCCACCACTACGTTCTCTAGTTTCTCCACCCAAAACAAATCCATTTCAATCAGATGTGCAAGCACATCAACAGCTCCCGTCTCTCCAATCCCAGCCCAAATCCAAGATCCCGACCGTGTATTCAATTTCGCTGCCGGACCAGCCACCTTACCAGCGATCGTCCTCAAGAAAGCTCAAGCAGAGCTTTATGACTGGCGTGGATCTGGAATGAGTGTAATGGAGATGAGCCATAGAGGGAAAGAATTTCTCAGTATTATTCAAAAAGCAGAGGCTGACCTCCGCACACTCTTAAATATATCTGAAGGTTATTCTGTTCTGTTTCTCCAAGGTGGCGCCACCACACAGTTCGCCGCTATTCCATTGAATCTGTGCAAACCCGATGACCCAGTTGATTTTGTGGTTACTGGGTCATGGGGTGATAAAGCATTTAAGGAAGCACAGAAATTTTGTAAACCCAAGGTGATTTGGTCTGGAAAATCTGAGAAGTACACAAAGATACCATCTTTTGATGATTTAGAGCAAAACCCAGATGCTAAATATTTGCATATATGTGCAAATGAAACAATCCATGGAGTAGAGTTTAAAGATTACCCAATTCCTAAAAGTGGGCTTTTGGTGGCTGATATGTCTTCAAATTTCTGTTCAAAGCCTGTAGATGTATCCAAGTTTGCTGTGATCTATGCTGGTGCTCAAAAGAATGTGGGTCCATCTGGGGTTACAATTGTGATAATCAGGAAAGATCTGCTTGGAAATGCTCAAGAAATTACTCCTGTAATGTTAGACTACAAGACCCAGGCAGATAATGATTCTCTCTACAATACTCCTCCTTGCTATGGTATTTACATGTGTGGTTTAGTATTTGAAGATCTTTTGGCACAAGGTGGGTTACATGAGGTAGAGAAGAAGAATAAGAAGAAGGCAGAGTTGCTATATAATGCAATTGATGAAAGTAATGGGTTTTACAGGTGTCCAGTTGAAAAGTCTGTTAGGTCATTGATGAATGTGCCTTTTACACTTGAGAAATCTGAATTGGAAGCTGAGTTTATCAAAGAAGCAGCTAAAGAGAAGATGGTGCAGCTTAAAGGACATAGATCAGTTGGAGGAATGAGAGCTAGCATTTATAATGCAATGCCTTTGGCTGGTGTTGAAAAGTTGGTTGCTTTTATGAAGGATTTTCAGGCAAGGCATGCTTGAATCTTTTGATTGACTGAAATCAATTGAGACTCCAAAAAGTTTCCCTTTATCAGTTTTCTTAAGAGATTTCAAAGGCTTCTCTTGTGTTAGAGATATAGAACATTTTTGGGCTTTTCCCTATTGTTTCGTTTCTGCTTGATTGATGGTCTCAATGAATGTTGTAATGTTAAATTATGTCCACTACTCTCTCGTATACCATCTCATGAGCGCAATCTTTACTTGATGGCTTGAACTCGATAGATTAGTAAAATTTAGTTCAACTTTTAACGCTTGCTGTAATTGTTAGTAATCCTAGGTCATTGTAATTCAAAATTAGTGTTCCAAGGCAATTACTGACAGTACAGGATTTCTGATGGAGCTTAGGTTGCCTACTTTTTTACTAGGGCTGTAAATGAGCTTGATTGGCTTGTGGACTATTTGAACTCGGCTTTAAAAAAAAAAATCGAAAACGTAAGACTTGAGTCGAGCTCGAGCCTAAAACTTCCAGGCTAGTTCAGCTTGTTTGTTTACAGCTCTATTCTAGACCAGCGAATGCCATCGAGATATTCTTTGGCGCGAATACTTGAAAGTCGACAATCACGCGATAAGAGTATTTGATGCATTTGTTTATTTGGGAGGGAGGAGGAAGATCGGCCGTGGGATGGTTTGTCTGTTTCCCTAGAATGCTGTGAGGATGACATTGCTAAAATAAATCCAAAAAGGTGTGCACCTATTTTCTGAATCAGGTCAAAGTTTTAATATGGGTGGATTAAAAGTTAAGCACTCAGCCAGCTAAATTAGCTAAAATTGTCAAAAACATCGAACAAATTATTAAAAATTAAGTTCGCAGGATATGATAGTGCAGATGTGAAAGGAAAAAAACAATAAAAAAGTGAGTGAATCTGGCTCGTCTTGCTCATGGGTCGGGAGGATTTAGCTTCATGTCATGCCTTTTTTGAGATCTACATCACTATTCACGACCAATCCAAATGACTATTCATTGTTTAATCCAACGCTATAGCTCTGTCTAATAGAATTTTGCCGCAGTAAATTTTGTCATTACAAAATAGCATACACAGCATTTTTGACAAACAGGAAATTTAAATTTTTTAAATTATTCTCATGAAGTTAAATAGAAAGTCCCTTCATTTTCTAAATAAAGAATTACTGCAAGATCTCCAAACTGCTGACAATAGAATATTAGTTTATCCAACAATTTTTCCTTTTCACCTATACAATGATTTCTCAAAAAGAATAAAACAAAAAAGAAAAAAGTTTAAACAAAACAAGAGAAAATAAGAACTGCCTAGTTTCAGGACATTTTTTCCAGAAAGAAAAATAGAATGCTGCAAACTGTTTCTCTTGTTATTTCCTTTACAATATCTAAACGGGAAAAGATAAATTGGCTTGCGTTACAAATAGATACATAGTGTGACCACTCAACTCTGCTTTCAGCGTCAGCAATCACCCAATACAGCTGCAGCCAAACAGCAGTTGGGCCAAAAGAATTCTCTAGGATGTTCTTTCAGGTGTTATGAAAAAGAAAATCTTGAGAAAAGAGAGAGTGTCGACCCAGATGAGTCGCTAGCCGGACTTGGTGTTACGTCATTAGCTGCGCGATATGCTTGTTGACATTTCACCACCTGCTCTTATAAACACGGGTAAGCAAGAAGCCCAATGATAGGTAAATTGCAATAGCATAAAAACTTAACAAATTAGTTCCTAAACTGAAATGCGGTGTAATGCTACTACTATTATAGTCAGCAGTGAAATGACAACACGGGCAGTAGTTGTGGTGTGTAATCATATAACCCATCGATTAACACAAGGCCCAAGAAACTCGAGATTTGAATCTCCAAATTCCACACCATCATTTCTATGATCCACCAAGACTAGTTACAGAATTAAGGTACAGAATAAGAATCTCACCTCTTGAGGGCTGAATTGCAGAAGCATTGCAATGACAGGCAGTAGAGCCTCTACTTCACCTAATCAGAGAGTATTCAAAGTAAATCAAAATCATCAGAATCTCAAACATGCCTTGTAACTTGATATTCCCATCAATTAAGGCAAGGAAAAATACAAAGTTCTAATAATTGATTTGTCAACATGGTTACCTGTTTCAAGAAGCTTCAAGATGACATTTTTCAGATATGTCATATCTACCCCCTCTCGTTTCTGTGTTCTTTCCATGTTGCGTAGCTCAGCCTTCAGCATGGCTTCCTGTAACCATCACATTATAAACTATCATCAGATAGAAAGAACTAATTATAAAAAATAAATAAAATAAAAGTGAAAAAGAGCAGATGACCTTAGCGTGCTAACTAGATTTCCTTATCTACTTTGCTTACTCCCCTTTATTTAAACTAAGCAGTGTAACCCCCCATCCATCCAGCACATTTTAAATAACAACAGTCTCATTCTCTCTTACTATAGCCCATTAAACCATGTGGTCTTCTGACCACAACAAAGAGCTTAAAAGGTAACCCTTCTCAAAAAAGTTCAATTAAGATAAATTGCTCACTTCATAAGGTAGTCGAAATTTAATCACTACTAGTTGATTTCCTTGGCATATCATTCAAGAATCTTAAACTGGTTTCACATTTTCCAACTAACTTCTCACAACTAAACACATAAATTTCTTGCAGCCTATTCATCCATCTCAATGTTGCTACTGCAACTGATTTCATAAAGACATTTCTCAACGAGTGTTCTGTGAGTCGGCATGGATGTACAGACAATAGAAATCATCAGAAGTCCAGTCATTTTATACCTGTTGGCTGTGAAGACGATTTTCCCGTTCAAGTTCCTCAATTTCCTCCTGAATCAAAACAATTATCAAAAACTCTACTGCATGAAAGTACTCAATAAAAATCTAATGTGGAAGCGTAACATACCTGAAGAGCCAAAATATGCCTCTGTGATTGTGCCAGCTCTTCCTCTCTCTGAGCTTGTTGCCGTGCCAAAAGCTAAAATTTGAGTAAAGACCATCAGAAAGGTAATTGTTGCACTATTTTAACTTTCCTAGTTCAAGCAAAGTCTGAAGCAATCATTTGCAAACTAGTAGTTTGTCCAGATGTATAAGATTGTTGAAAAAAAAAATGAATAAAAGAAGAGAAGATTATATATAGAACTAAATGAGGTTAAATATGACATACACATGATATTAGGATGACTTTAATATATTGTTTCGATTATCACCAGATCCAGTACTGCAGGCTGTCAGCAGCACTTTTCACATAATTTGATTTTCAGCTATTAAGAAATGACATATTTGGCAATGACTCTCTACATAATCAGGCAATAATGTTCACATATTGCTCTCGTGCATCTCTTCCTAGTTCTATGCAGATAAACATTTGGGAAAATAAGTTTCTTGGGAAATCACCCATCTCCATCGAGAGCAGTGTACTTTTTCAATAAATATACACATCAAGAATTATCTAGACAAGTCTCATATGAGAAACAAGTGTTAAAGTTTGTTGAACAGAAACATAATGAGCCTTGGTGGCAGCAATATTGCTAGACAGGAACTATGGCAAAAGTACACAAAAAAATCTGCTATACATAGGTAAACCAGCAATGTGTCGAAACTATCATGTCTTTTATACATGATTTATATTATATGGTTTTTCCAGTAACATATATATATATATATATTTTTCAGGTTGATAGTTTTAGGTACCGTGATGATGTCACACCCAGCATATTATAGTGTATGATAACTCCAAGGAGACTAGGAGAGTGTTTTTACCAGAATCTGCTGTTCTGCAGCGGAGGTGCTTAAATTTGGTACGTCTTGCTTTTTCAAGGCTGAAAATAGCAGCTCAAATAAAGGACAAGTTAGAACCATGTCAACCTTCAAATACAAATAACGGTTCAATTTCCTATAATAACATAAAGACTGTAATTCTAGCTCACTAAAATAGATTGGCAAAATATATAGGACTTCATACCTGTCGTGTTATTTTCATTTTGATCAACCTGGCACACATGGTGAGACCAAGAGAAACCATTTCATAAGAGACTTTGATATACCATAGTGAGCTTTAAAATTAAGGTCAAAGAAGGAAAAGCCTACTTGTGGTCTTGATTCCAAAGAGCAGCGGAGATTTTTATTATCATCAACAAGTTTTGATATTTCTTTGTCCTTCTCCCCAATCATTCTGTCAGCAAGGTCACGAAATGAATCGTGCTCCTCCTGCATGTTACAAATGCAATTGATCCATTAAGTACTTGCTTTATGTAAGCCTGGAAAAAAAGGGGAGGAAGGTGTTGGGAGCAGTAAAATACCTTCAGCTTCTTATACCGTAGCTTGAATTCTTCCGATTCTCTTTGTATATCTTGTCCTGAAGAAACTTCTTTTTCTGCCTTCAACGCCTCGTATCTAGCTGCAAATATTTATGAACTCCAAAATTGTTTCCAATCTCAATCATATGCTGCTTTAGAGGAAAGACAGCAAAAAGGAATAATTAGAAAAAGATTAGGAAATTAATCATAGATATATTACATTTCCACGATTCTTCCACGTTCTGAAGGTTTGTTTCCCATGCTTCTTTCTCTAATTGGTGGCGAGCATTGGCAGAATCAAGTTTTATTTCTATGCTCTTGATCTGCTGCTTGGAATTGTTCAGTGCTGCATCTCTGAAATAATTGGAATTGTTAAGTGTAAGACAGATGAACTTCACTATCCAGATTTTCAAATTTTGAGGCAAAATACTGTTGAAGCACAATATTCTGCAAGGGATAATAAAATGTAGCAGTATTGCCGCAAAAGAAACACAGGCTATCAAAGAGACATACATTGATGACAACATTGTGAAAATAATGAAAATGAGAATGTGAATTAGTGCTATTATGACACAAATACACAATAAAAGGAGGTTAGAAAAGAGAGACAGACATAGATAATCTGAAGGAAGTAATTCCAGACATTGAAAACACAAGCTCAAAGCACAATCATACAAATTCAAGGCTCTTTGAAAATATCTATTTAAGGTATAATAATGAGTTGAAAGCTAAGGAATTTGCAACCTAAAAATCATAAATGCAGCGGTAAAGCATGATATAGAACTGCCATTTTGGAACAACCTACTAAAGAAACTGAGGGTAATATGAATATGCCGATATATCAATGAAATGCTTCGAGGAAGGCATACATCAGACTGTATGAAAGGAATGGAAACAATTACTTCAACCTCGTCTTACAGAACATAAATGATATTAGTAACAGGTAATGTGTTGCCTGTCCAAGAACATAAAGAGTTCAAGAGCTTTAGATTAGAGAATGAAGTGACAGAGAGATTAGAGATTAGATCCAAAAGAACGGAGCATACAAAAATGCATGAGAATCACCCTCGTGATACACATGCAGCACTATGACAGACCAGTCCCTTTCTGAAAATTTTGTATGTCCCCTTAACTTGTACAAACATGGACCACCATTTTACTATCTAACTCAATAATTGGATGCCCATAGTTCTATTGTAATTCCACGTAAAGAGACTGGCAGAGACAGAATTCAATAAAGACAATCCATCATTAGAATTTTGAGAAATTAATCACCTCTCAGCGAGCGCTTTATCACAATGAGCCAATGCATCTTGAAGATTCTGAAGAGCCTTGTCCCTTTGAGCAGATATTATTGACACTTCTTTTTCAGCCTCCTATAGGGCAAAAGAAGTTTCATAAGCAAATGAAAATGTGTAAATCAGCCCACTTATACGACAATTAAAGGCAACTATGGCATGTACTTTTAGTGCTTCCTCCAAGACTCTAAGTTGTTCAGAGTCCATAGCTGCAGCTAGCTCTGAATCTTTTCTCTGGAGAAGTGCATGAGCACGAACTTTATACGAGGAAAATTCAGTTTCAAGTCGGTTGATCTGCAACATATAAATTGACAGTGAAATGTATCACATTGGGATTTCAGAAAATTTATATCTGTCATTTCCTGCTAGGAAAGTGTGAACACAAATGTATGTGTTACTAATGGAAGAAGTTCCTGGGTGTGCTGAAGTTTTACTCTGAGGTTTGTTGTCAGTAATTAATAGAATAAAGGGAGATAGAAGGTCCAATGAGGAAATTTCTACAGGCAATTCAGAAAATAACTGCAGGTTATCATCCTATACATGTTCAGTAGAACCATCACCTCTATTTTGAGGTCTTCTTGAGAGACTACAGCACAGCATATTATACTTTTATGCAAAGAAGAAAGGCTTGTTTTCCATTCTTTTCTTTTTTCATGTTGATTTGATGGTGGAGGATTGAATCAAAAGTACAGAAGAAAACCTGCTGTAGGTTTAGGAGTTTCAATAATAACTATGCTCAAACACAGATGTCCCAGTTCCTAATAATAGAGAGTGCTCTTCATGAATTTTTAGTTTACTTCTTAGAGCACCCTTTCAACGAAGACATTACAACTGTACTCAGAATCTTTAGCTCAACTGGTTGACAGATTTTTTCTTTCTTTTTTGGATGGGTAGGATTGAGATCAAAGGACCAATTTGTCCTCATCATGAGCTCTTCTTGCAGCAATTAACACAGATTTTGAAGGAACATTTCTTTTGAGATTGGCATGAACTAAAGATAAGAACACACTCACTACTACCACAAGGTCAATCATTGTATAAGCTCTCTCTCTCTCTCTCTCTCTCTCCAAGAAAAAGTTGTGGAAAAACAACTGGATACCTCCTCTTTGGCAGCCAACAGTTCAGCATCTTTTTTATTTAGCATCTGGCTTTGCACTGACACTTCTGATTCCAGCTGACCTGCCCAATATTTAAAGCATGAATAATTCAACTAATGAGCATAAAAGCTAAATAGAAGTGAAATAATGAATTGTATATACTTCTCATTTTAGCTGCTTCAATTTCAGCTCGTATGCAGTTACTCTCAGCAATTTCAAGTTTCATTTTGAGACCGTGGGAAGCTGCTTCCCAGCTCTCCTTTTCTTTCTCCTGAAAGTATGACACACATTAAGGAAATAGAAGTCCTAAAATATACGCATGTAGATTAGCTAATACACATAATAATGAAAGAACAAATGTACACACGTGGCAAAAAATTATCTCCATTTTCTGAAGGAATCACAAAATGGAAAAGCAAACCAGTGACCTTCACAAGGTAGAATGGATGATATTCTAAACACAAAAGAATTATTCATTAATTGTCCAATAAAGATTTTCTTTTCTTATAGATAAATTGTCATTATAAGGATTTGGGCCTATAGCATCTCCATGGTCCAATAGGCGCCTACCACCCCATCAGCGCAATATGCAGTCCAATGAAAAAATGGTGATCAGCTAATGCTCACAGCATGATGCTCTCCAATGGTTGTTGTAAGCTGGTCATTTTGATCAGAAGAATTATCTTAAAACCGCACAAAGTAAGACAAACAGACAAAAAGTGGAAAGATGTGGAATGCGCTCAGGGCAAGCAAATATGTCACTATACATTTTGCAGAAAATATTTTCCTAATATACATTGGGTGCATTATCTGGCGTTTGGAGGACTCAAGAAAATTTTTCAAGAGGGAAGTCATTTCCGAAATTTAAAAAATACATTGCAATGAAAGAGAAGCACAAAAACACAGATCAATTACTCTACCCAACAACCAGTGGTCACCATCGGCTATTGCCAACCACCACCGATCATTGGCAGTGTCCACCGGTTGCCAACAACCACCTGAATTTACCATTTTTACGCATTTTTTCTCATATTTAAAAAGAAAAGTACAAAAGTTTTCTCATATTTAGCAATAAATTAATTTTCAATGTTGAAACCAAATAACATAAAATGAGTTGTTTGGAAAGTAATTTTCGAGAAAAACATTTTTATGGGAGAATATTTCGCAGAATAAATGGAGAGTCAGTAAGACTAGGGAAAACTTTTTACAAATAAAAAAAAATAAAAGACCTTCAATACATATACTAGACCATACAACATTTGAGGGAAAATATCAGTCCATGAAGGTATTCAATTTTTCAATCTAAATATTTAACTCACATGTTCGTGTTTTTGGTGAGCAAGCTCTCCCTTTACACTTTCCAAAGCAGCTCTAAGCCGAGCCACTTCACCACTTGAAGCAGCATCCATCTCTGCAATTTCTGACTCTTTCTCTGCAATCAGCACCTACAGAAAGATAGCCTGGCTAGTTAAAGTTATCTCTTGATTTCCAGAAGCAGCGTCTATCTAAAACTAGTTCCTTTCACACTTTTAAAGCCAAATGTTATCTTCAACTGGTATTGTCTACTAAATGTTAAGAATGAAGTTTTTTTTAGGGAAAAAAAAAGAATACTAAAGGAGAAAATATAACCACTGCTTCAAGCCTGAACCATAAATGAGTCTCACCTGCAATGAAGATATAGTTTCAGTAGCCTTGGTCCTATCAGCTAAAGCATCATTGAGTTGGCCTTCCAAATTCTCTATATTCTAGCAAACAGAAACAAACTTCAGGCAAACATTCTTGTAAAAATAGAATGGCAAGTAAAGCAACTGGATCTTGACAGTTGAAAAGAATATGCCTTACTAACAATTTACCTTCTGATGTTTAGCAGATAGTTCAGCTATTGAAGCTTGCCTTTTCTCTTCTGCAGATTGCAGCAGACCTCTCATGTCTTCTAACATCTGAAAATTGAGGCAAGTTACATCCAATATGGGTAAAAAAAGGACAGAATATCAGTTTTCCACATGCATGAGTAAACAGAAAAGGTACAGACACAAAATGCTTGGAAGAGTTTAACAGAACTAGAAAATTAGAAACTAAAAGATAATTTGCTACGAACTTCGAGGAGATACATGCTGAAAAATATTTGTACTAATGCATTAGTAGAAAAAGAATATGGCCTGGTGAAACACATCGCACTGCATCTTAATTTGTGACTAGATATGACATAACACAAGTCACCAAAGATCCCAAGCACAGTTATCATTTACTGAAGGTGCAGAAACTAATCTTGGTTGCAAATATAATAGGACTTGAGCAAATAAAGAGAAAATTGAGAGGTTTCAAAATAAATTATAGCTTTGGATGGGCATTAGGGACATCTACAAACAAAAATAGACACAATACCATGTCGTGTGAAGAGAAATTCTCATTCATGTGTGAAAAAATAGTTACAAGCCTATTTATACTTAGGAATAAGATTATAAGTAAAGGCCTGGAGTACCCCTTACAATAAAGAATAATCTCCTAAAATACACAACTACACAAGACAACAATGAGTTTACCATGAACAAAAGATAGAAAACACACATGCACGCACATGCACACACTCACATATACATATTTCTGTGCATGTTTGTGTGGCTATTGGTATATATATAGCATAACCATTCAGCACCTGCTCTTTCTCCAAAAGTGTCTGTTGTAATGCCTCAAGAGCGTTCTCCTTAGGTTGAAATGAATGGCGCAACTCCTCAATATTGTCGCGGAGTCTGGACATTACGTAATTGTTACTAGTTGGAGAATAAAATGGAAACAAGAAAAAGATATGGAAAATCCAAATTCAACTATAGAGACATTTCCCTTACCAGCCCACAGAATGATGTTAAGAGGCATATAATGCATGAGAAAGTCATGTAAGTAAGTTTCACCTATCATGGAGATTTATTCTAATAATCTTGCAGTACCAAACTAATTTTTATCAAGAGATCACAAGTTGACAGCAATGATCATGATGTTACCATAATTGTTCATTAATCTGCTCAAAATTAAAAAGTTTCAGCAGGAAATATATGAAGGATAAATTTTAATCCTCATATTAGATCAGAGATGACAAACTCTAGTGAAACTTCTCTCTCTGCCCTAACTAGAGTAGGGAGAAAAACACATGGCTGTTCATGCGCACAGAGACACAAGTTAATGGAGAGTTCGTTAATAATTTAACAGGGACAGATATATAATGTAAATCAATTATAAAGACAGTTTTCTCCATCAACTTTATCTAGAAGCAGAGTCACAAATTTGCAAGTGATGCCAGGCACAACATTCTGATATTTGCACACAAATTATCTAAATGTGCAGTTTTTTTCTTTTCCTCCTTTTTTTCTTTTTGAGGAGGACAGAGAGGGATAGAGGTAGGGATTGACCAAAGGACAGATAAAAATGTAGTGAAATAGATACTTTACTTATTGTTGGCACTTCTTAATTGCTGCCTCTCTGCATCCATTGCTCTCAATGCATCATTCGCTTGTTGCCTAGTGCGCTCCAGCTCTTGCTGCAGTGCTGAATGCTGGGATGATGCTCGCTCGGCCGTTTCATTTACATCACGAAACCTGGCTTCGAGATCATCCTTTTCCTGAAAAAGATAATCTCACAGCAACACTTGAACTCAGTTTCTGAACAATTACAAATGATCCCTTCCAAAGAAATATATTTCTCAGTAGAGTCACAACCTTTAAACCACCCACAAAAAAAAAAGAAAAAAAAAAGAAAGAAAAGAAGAAAAAAAAATGAGGAGGTGACACTTGAAAGCTAGATGATTTCCCCTTCCTAAAGTTTTCTATTAAACCGTGCACAGAAGGGCAGTGTGGTGAAATAGTTTTCAGTCTAGATGTGTCCCTCGGCCTCCATTATTAGATTTTAACAGCTCACACTTCTGTTTGTCTTTACTCGGTTCACTAGAATATATACTAAAGGAAGAGACTTGCCATGGAAACCAGGAGGAGAGAGAGATAAGGAAGGAAGGAAGGAAGACTGTCCTAACCATTACGAACAACAAAGATTCACAAAATTTTTTGCAATACACTTTCTGACAAGAACAAAAAAGAGCATCCTCATGTCCAAAATATGAAAGTGATATAGGAAATGCTAAAGAAGCATTTTTCCTCTTTAGCATTTTCCATTGAATTTAATAGAGCCTTTTTCATTAGTTTTTCATTTTCCTCTGTCTTTGGATTCTGGAAAATGAATCCCCAAGAAGGTTCAATGACACAGTTTCGGAATGGTTCTATGAATGGATATGGAACCAGTCAAATCATTCACGTTTTTGTGAAGTTAATAGAGCCTTTCTCATTAGTTTTTCTTTTTCCTCTATTTTCATCTGGAAAATGAATCCCCAGGAAGGTTCAATGACAGTTTCAGAATGGTCCTATGAATGGATATGGAACCAGTCAAAACATTCACGTGCTCGAGTATGAAAACTGTATAAAAAAGTAGACAACATTTGATATTAACTCAAACAACTCTAGCCCTTTCGGTTTGGACAGATAACAGAATATACTTTATCCTTCTTTTCTCCATTTTACTCTACATAAAATGGTAGTTTAGAACACAAAATAAGGGTGCAAGGAAAATGATCCAGAGACAAAGGTTACCTTCTGAACCTCTTGAATCCGCTGTTTCGCTCGTTTATGAAGCCTTTGAAATTTGGAATCGAGCTCAGAGTACTTCTCTTCACGCTCTTTTATTTCTTGATCCAATTTCTGTTGAGCTACCCAAAGAAACAATGCTATGTATTTAGAGTTTCGACAAAGAAGGATAAAACAATTTTGATATTATTCCTCAAACTACTAAACTTTAGCATCATGCAATGCAGCAATTGCAACAACTTTCTTTTCTTATTTAAGATTTTCAAAGGACAACATAGAGCACAAGCCTCTGTCCAACAGATATAAACATTTGTTTCCGTCAACATCAATACAATTTCATCGGGTATTGAAAATAATATAAAAACTCCCAAATAAACAGACAGAATCCGACCTTCAGCAAGCTTTGTGAGGAGCTCCTGGGCTTTTGCATCCGCTTCAGAGTATGCCTCACGAAGATGATTCAAAGCCACCTCTGCAGCACCACGTGTTTGTTTCTCTTCACTAAGTTCTCTACTCAAAGACTCAATCCTTTGACGAAGTTCTTCCACATCAGTAGATCCCACAGTTTTCTGATCACTTACTTCTGTTCTCTGTTGTGAGTCCTCATTTGCTGATTGATTATTTTTCAAACCCTCAAATTGTGATTTCAAGAACTCATTCTGAAACTTAAGCTCAATAACCATTTGTAAAAGCTGCTCATGTGTATTTTCTACCAATGGAATGCCATCATTCAACCCATTTTCCTTCACAAGATTTTCATTCTTTCCATGGGGCATATCAGACAACTGTTTCTCAGGATCCAAAGGAGAATCTTCTGTCTGAGTTTCCGTCGTTTCACCAACATTGCCTTCCTCCATTGACATTGTACCAATCTTTGAGAACAACTATATTTCCCAACTTCTAAACTCTCACCTGTTAAAAACAAGTGGAAGAACTAAACAGAGGGTATATCATTGTAACTGTAACCATATAATCCACTCCATGGAATAGTAATGACAAAGCAAGCTAAACTAAAACCAAAATACGAAAGCCAGAGAAGAAACGGCATTACAATTAGAACATGAGCGAAGCACAGAAACACCAGATATGAGAGTTATCACAATCCTAACACAGCTAATTACGGACTTTTATTACTTCACACACACGAAGTTACTTCTGCAACTGAATTATATAAATTTGACACAAATCGCTCATTTGTCGAATAATTTAGATAGAAATGAAATTGAAAAAAAGCAAATGGAAATTCATTGGATCTTCTTTACATTTGAAACTTCAATAGCTAAAAAACGGAGGAGATCCAAACTCATCTAGAACTAATCAAATTCATAAACAATCAATATATTGAGTGAAAGTATAAAACAAAATACCAATTTCAAGAGGAAATGCAGTCAGTCTACCTGTTCTTATAACCGTATAATGGGAGATCTATCAAGTTAAAATCCCTAATCTTGTTTCAATTTTAATTAGGGAATTCAATTGGGATTCGATCAACAATGAACATGGATGAAGATGGGATCTGAAGCTGTCTACTACCTAGCGCGCGAGGGCCAATTAGAAAACGTTGCCGTTTTTACACGCCCCCTCGTTTCCTTTCCTGCACATGCGCAGGGCAGTTTTGTTATTTTGATTTTGAGAATTGTGGAATTTCATAATTATTGTTCCGTCATTCGGAATATTCATTTTCAGTTTCGTTAATTTATTATGTTTTCCAGTGGGCTGGGCCTTAAATTCAGCCCAGTTCTATTTCTTTGTTAAAATGTGAACTCCTCAGTAGTCCTCCCATCCTGTTTTTCTTTTTCCTTTTTTTTTTTTTAACAGAAGTCTCGTGTATTAAAAGTTAAAAACTAATGTTGGTTGAGGATTTGGATGATTCAGTTTAAATTTAACCCACCAAGTTACTATAAACTAAATAAACCGAACCGAACCAATTAACTAAAAATTTTCAATTTTAGCTTTAAGTTATGGATTAAATCAATTTGATCTTTTTAAATTTTTTTCTGATTTTATATAATAAATTAGTTTACTGACTTTTTCTGAGGAGTTACGAAATAAGACTTCTCTATTTCGAATCCTTTTATAATAAAAATTTTCACCAATTTAAAGAGTTACAGTAATATGCTAGCCTATGAAACATTGAAAGAAATCTCTATTCCAAGCCTTTTATAATGAGAATTTTCACCCATTTAGAGAGCTAGAAGTACTGTGCAATTTACAATAGTACATTAGCCCATGAAGCATTGAACAAAAAAAAAAAATGGAAAACCCATAACAATTTTTTCATGACCAAACCAATCAACATGAACGTTTAGGCCTTTATTTATACTAGAAACAATACAGAAACCAGGTTCTCCAGCAAAAAAACCTGTTGAACCTTGAATAATAATGGCAAGAGAGCTCAATGCCTCAGCCTAGGTATTACAAGCGTGTGACTACAAATGATTACTCATTACAACACTAAAATAAATTTAATCTTTAGCTATCTTTTATGAGGTTCTGTTTCTCCTCCAGAAGGTAAATGATTGCATAAATCTCTCAAGTTTGTTCATCCTTTTTCCCCTGATCTAGACATCCTGAAAAGATTTTTGATTCAGTAATAAATATGAAAAAAGAATGTACTAAAGACTACACCGATATTTGTATGCTCGATGCTTACCAAAAAATAGAATTAGTGAGCACCTAATCCAGAGGTTTTAATTAAAGCTCTGAGAAAAGCAATGACATCCCAAAATTTGATGGCTTTCTTGACATTTTTTTTAAAACCAAATGAAATAGTGTAGGGAAAAAAAAAAACTCAGGCTTGCACTTACCACTGGATATTCCCTCTTTGAAAGTAACAGCAACAAGTTTAAAGAATTCTTTCGAGGCATCTGCATACTCAAACATTATTCACAATAAGAATCTACCATCTTTCGATCAAATTGTAAATGCCAATCTCAACTCACATTGAGGAACATATGCATATAGTTCACATAATATATTGCTTTCTTCTGTCAACTGTCTTTTACTTTCCAATAGTGGTTTTAAATGCATATTCGGTCATGAATCTCCAATACCATCCTCCATATTAACCAGGAACTATCAGGTCCATAATTTTGGCCAAAGTACTCTTTCATATATCTAATCATTTAATAAGAGTTTATATATGCTCGCAAAACTTGAAAGGCAGATTTGTTCTGTAACACTAGCAATTTTTCAGCTTCTAAATAATAAACCACTAAACTAAAACAAAATGAGCATATGCCTATTTCATAAGAGTTTTAGCTAAATGCTGGAGACAGAACCTTCAGTCACAATGAAAATTGTAGATTTCTGAAGAGAAGTGATGATTATAAGCCTATGCTCATGCACATTACATACCATGCTTCATTGTAAGAGATGGATCTTTCTCAACCACATATCCTATCAACTTTGCTGGTGTTCCTGCCATCATGCTTGAAAACAGCACCCAAAAAAAGAAAGCACAAAACCCAGATTATCATACGGTTAAAGAAATTTTACGAAGCACTGCTTTGGACAATGCTGATAAATTAGGAGTTTTTATCCTACCTGTGTGGGTCAACATTTTTTAAGACAAGAGAACCAGCAGCTATCATTGCCCCTTCACCTATTTTTATATTCCCGAGTATCGTTGCACATGCTCCAATTAGTGCACCATCACCTACTTTGGGATGGCGATCACCAACTTCTTTCCCAGTCCCTCCTAAAGTAACACCCTGCCAAACATCTTATTTATAAGCATAAACAATCTTAAATGAACAAGCTGTTGGAGACTAGGACTTGGATAGATTTATATGGATTGGTTATTGAATAAATTCCACTGACTAGCAGTCAGTAAAGGTTGGAAATTTGACATTTCTTTTTTTTGGTCGAGAGAGAATGGCCTTTTCTCAATGGGCCAGAAAGGCAGGCATTAAAAAGCTCTGATGACAAGGAATTTATGAAATTTCTGAACAACAAATTTATACGAAACCAAGACAAATAACAAATGTGAAAATGAAAAAGAAACTTCTCAAGGAGACATGGGGAAGCACTTCAGAAAGCATTATACCCAACTAATCAAGGTAACTGCATAGAACGATGTGAAGACAACCACAAGAACTATGACTTAAAACAATAGCAAAAGTGAAGAACGAGGCTGACTCACATGCATCAATGAGACCCTGTTTCCTACAACAGCAGTTTCCCCAATAACAACACCAGTCCCATGATCCAGTAATATCCCCTCTCCAATTTTGGCAGCTGCAAAGTGAATGGAAATGATATAATATACCCTTAGACAATAGCAAGAAATAATCTTCACTGTTTGACAAAAAACACAAAGGCAAAAAGCACTATTCAAGGATAAAATTGATTAATCTTCAACTTGTTCTTTTGATTTCAGCAAAGTTTTCTTAGCAATATAATTACTATGTTGCATAATATACAACTACTTTCTACAAATGCTACCAGCCAATTACATATAAACAGTGCCACTCTAATTTTAGTCAGTTTTAATGATATGCATATTGATGAAAATGGCATAGGACAAGTCACAAAGAAAAGAATGTACCTGGATGTATGTCAATTCCAAAAACCTGGACAAAGTAAGCATAGTGTTACAAGGATATAAAACAAAACTTGGAACCTAGAAACCTATGGTGTTACTATTAGTTACTGTAATGCTCATATGAAGTGTCAGACAAGTATGGAACTACCTCACTGATTCGACTTTGTAATGCCAAGGCCAATATTTTTCGCCCCTGGTTCCACAACACATGTGCTACTCGATAGGACTGCAAAGAATGGTAACCCTGAAAAGCAAAATAACTGGTCAATCAATAGTCAGCTTGTCTATTTTAGTTCCAACACTTCATAACCATATGAGCAATAAGCTCGAATTATCATATCAAAGAGGCAACAACCCCCGCAAAAAATTAATTTAAAATAAGAAAACAAAATATAAAAGTATCAAAGTACAGAGACACTTCTGATCTCTGATATGGAAAAGAAAAATACCTTAAGATATAATAATGTTGAACAATATGATAAACAAGCAGGATCCCTGTCTTTGAATGCCTAGAAAAAGGAAGGAAGATGCGATAAGTTACAATCACATTCGCCACTTGCATCAATGAAAGACCACCAACAGGGAATGAACATATTCTGTGAATTACAAATTAAATTACCTGCATGTCTAGGCGAATTGAATGCTTAATACCTCTATCATGCATTATTACATGAGAAATTATATCCAACAATTGAGTTGCCAACAGAGTAGGATTTTGAAGCCTATTTGCGAGAACAAATGCCAATGCTTGCTCCAAGCAATCATGGGATAAGATACTGGCATACAAGAAGCTACTTAGTATGGGTTCTTTTTCTGCCTGCAGGATTTATATGAAAGCTATAGATGTATGAGAATTTATCAAACAAATAAATCCTCAGACACAAAACAGTTTGTATATTGTTTCCCATTTGTATGAATCATAAAATTCGTATATTCATCCAAAATAATCAAAGCAGCAAAGAATACCCCCCCTATCTCCAAAATAATAACAGAAGCCTGTATGATCAATCATGCTTCAAGGATGCATTGATTTTAAATTCAATATGAACTTAGAAAGGAACAGAAACAAATTACTAAAAATTATCAAAATGGATGTATTTATTAAATCTTTTAGGCAACACTTGATGTTCTCTCACTGTGTTTTTGTGATAGTACTGGTTTAGACACACGTAGCAACCATAGTACTATTGTTCTTGCAGCAAGTATAAGATACACAAACACATCACTAGAAGTTTTATAATTACTGAAGTACTACCACCAACCCGAATGAATTGAAACTCACAAGTTGGTGGTATAGTAATGATTATCGATTGATTTTCCACGCTAATCCAGCAAATTTAATTTCCATGAAAGGGCAAATCAATCTATATAAGATTGAATAATAAAACTCAAAAGAAACACCGTACCAAGGACAAGGTGACATGCAAGAATTTCACATAATTAAGCCTATAAACCTTAACTTCATTGAGCAAAAAAAGAAAAAAAAAAATCCTTCCTTTACCAACACATAACCAACCTAATAACAAAAGCAATAAAAAAGAACGAAGTGAGTACCTCCAACTTAGCCTCTTCTCTCACAGCGTCCCAAATCGGGTCACCCGAATCAGCAGCCGATACAACAAACTCGGATTCCGGCTTCGAAAACCCCATTGCATAAACTGGAAAGACCTTCTCAATAGGAAAAGGAGTAGAATTGGCCTCTGCTTCTCCATTTTCTTGGTTCTCTTTCAAAGATAAGCGCCTGGAGAGCGTTTCAGGAAGAGAATAAGAAACCCAGCAGCTCTTCTCGCTTAAACAAGCCATGAGAAGAAGAAGAAGAAGAAGAGAAGCTATGGATTGATTGATACAGATAAGAAAGATGACATCTCATGAATATTTTTACGAAATGAGAGACAAGTGATAGACGGCTTAGAACAGCAGCTAGCCAGCTTTCATTATGTTGTTAGTTTTGAAGAAAAAAGGAACGCAGGTGAGAGGGATATAAAGATGTGAGCGAGAGCTACTCTTGTCTATGACTAGTAGAGTGGTGGCTTTACTTTTTTTTTTTAAGTTTTTCTGTACTTCACAAATATATGCCTCTATCAATTTTTATTTATTTTTATTATTATGTAAATACCAAAATCAAGTGTAAAGCAGTTGACGTCTGAAATTATATCCTAGGACAACCTCAGGACTTAGTAATTTATCCTAGTAACCTTTTTTCTTTTTGGGGATCTAAATCATTTTTTTATTTTGATATAATAATAATAATAATAAAAATATTCCTATAGGCAAAAATTCTAGTGGAGGACTAAATTATTTTCACTTTCATAATTGCTTGTCATACTTACTTCCTCCATTCCGTGATCCAACTCTTACCCTCATGAAAGTTAACCATAGAATTTAAGTATTATTTTCCATGCATGGTAAAAAATATTTTCACTTAAAACAAATTATTTTTTGCTTGTTTTGAGTTAGTTTGTACATCATTTTTAGACAAGTCGATCTTTTCTTCTAATTAGTTGTGTTCAATAACTGCTTCTTAAATAGCTTTTAAAGTTTTGATTAAATGTTATTTTTTATATTGTTTGATAATATAGCATTTGAATTAACTTTTAAACTGCGTTTTATAAAATATTAACCCTTCAACTTTAGTGTATTTTGAAAAATAAGCTTTAAGGTAGTGTTTTACAAAACGTTAACCCTTTAATTTTAAATTTTTTTAAAAAATACATTTAAACAGTTAATAGTTAGGGTTTATTTTACAAAATTAATTATTTTAATAGCATTTAGTTATTTGAGTAGCCTTTTATAAAATATTAAAACTATATGTTATATGAATTAGTTTTTCATAAAATGTTACGCTAACTTATAAAAATTAATGTAAATTCTATGTTATTGAACAACCTTTTAAGTAACGTTTAACATTTTGATTGATCAAAATTCTTAAAGTTATTTAAAATATTATTATTAAACACAACATTAGACGCTACTAAAACAATTAATATATACCAAAACAATTAATTTTACATTTTAGATTAGACTTGCCAAGACCAAATTATGGCCCTAGATCGTGTCCAATTTCTTTTTCCTCGCATACGATTAAAAATGCTATTGTTCAATAAACAAATTACTTTTTATTAATTTAATCTATCAAATGAATCCCTAAATTGGATTTAGCTAGGCAAATCAATCTCTCAAAAATATGCATAGAACATTGTAATACACTCTTTTTTTTTTTTTTTTTTTTTTTTGAGAAAAAGGACATAGTAGTAGTAACATGGACGTGAAAGCAACCCATATAAAAAGTACATATGCAAATGCAATTCAGACTTCACTTGAGGCTACAAGAGTTAAAAAAAAAAAAAAAAAATTATGAACATGGTCATGATTATGGCTAGAGTCATTCTCAAATACATTATTCCTGCCTCAAATCATTCTTGTCTGAAAAATCTTTATACAATGTAATAGTGCTCTGACTCATTTTTGTATTCTTTCCCTAACAAATGCAAAGCATTAAACTTTGTTGTTTTGGTTTTAAGCTTGCAGTGGACAAACCATTTTTGTTTTCCAATGCCATTTTGCGTAGCGGATGCGCCTACAAAATGCCGCATCAAACGTTCAATCATTATCGTATAAAGTCGGTTTGTATAATATAAAGTTTTTAAATTTAATATTATATATTATGATAAACATAATTTTGATATTTATATTAAAATTTTAATTTTACAAATTTATAACAGTTATTAATCGTTTTATTAGCTATTTACTGGTAATTGAATAAAAAATTAACTAAACTTTGTGAAACACTAAATAATGTTTCATACAAAGTTTCCTCAAATTCAAAAAATTATTATAAAAATTAAAATTAATAGAAATTGAGTATTGATTCTATCAAAATATTAAAATTAACTCAAAAATTATTGCGGACACGATTTAAGTAAATTGAATTCAATCATTTTAAACGAGTAATCTTGAATTTAATTCAGAATATATGTAAATTCACTTAGAAGCGAGAATAGAATCAAAATTAGTATTCTAGAGTATTTATTCCGTTTTGATCTGTTTAATGAAAATATAGATAATTAAAAATAAATTTAAAATGAATATGAATAGGTGTATGTATAGATTTCTAGTCCCTATTACTCTTATTCATTAAAGTAAATCCATTTTAGTCGCATATCCTTAATAAAAACAAGGTTTAAAAAAGTTCGAATTTAAATATTTTAAAATGTATTTTAATTTTTCTATTTTTAAATTGGAAAATGTTTTATAGACATTAACAAATCATTATAATTTTATAACTCATTTATTAATTTAATGACTATTAATTGTCACAATTATCGATCATCACTGATCACCATCGGTATAATTACAATTAGTTATCACTCACAGTCAACTGTTATAATTTATTATTTTTATATATATTTTTATATTTAATAATAAATTTTGTATAATTTTAAATATTATTAAAGACTTCTAAGATCAAATTTTAATTTATATTTAATATATTTTAAATTGCGACTTAATAACAATTATTTTCTGAAAATAAACGAAAATCATATATGTCTAGTTTAAAAAAATTCCTCAAACCCTAGAATTTTTTATTGGGCCCAGTTTGAGTATTGATGCTTGAACCCATTTTCTGCCCGGGCTTGGCTGATGATTCCTCACTCAGTCCTTCCTCGACTTGTTGCTTATGCGCGTCTATATTGGCTGCTGCCGCGACACGGAACAAATACGTTTCCCGAAAACGAATATTTTTCCAAAATAGAAGCAATTCGAAGTCATTTATCGTGTTGACAATTCCTTTGACTCAAACAGCCAACTAAAACTCAACACATACGATACCTCTAGCTACCGTCAATGCTATACTTTTCTTCTATTGGCCATGATGGAATCACTGATAATCTTTCTCTTAGTCTTGAGCGCAGCAGAACATTATAGACCAATTAGTATTTACTTTCTCAAACCCTTTTTTTATTGTTTACTAATAAAAAAATTCACTTATAAAAAAGTATTCAATTTAGAGTTAATTACTATTTGCCCCTAATTTTGAACTAAAATACTCTGTTGCCCCTTCTATTTAAAAAATTTAGTCATTTTTGTGAATTTATATTATGTTAACCATTTATACTCATGTATTAATAAAATCCTTAATTTTCAGGTAAAAAATAAAATAAAATCCTTAATTTTCTTAAATTTTATTTTTTTATGCATAGAAGACCAATGAATCGAAATATCGTTGGGTTATAATGTAGGAGGCAACCCTCCTTTTTAAATTCATTCGCAAAATTGGTAATAATTTTTATATCGAAAACGATTCGAATTCGAAATCTTTTATTATTTATATTTCATATTTTTATAAAAAAATTAATTAAATCACATCTAATTGATAATGTAATTGAAAGAAGGGTGATCGTTTTCCTTGAATTTTATTTTTTTCATAACATTTTAAAATTTTATTGCATAATCATAGTCATCCGTTACGGCCTATTGGAAGTTTATTGAACATTGAATTTATAACAGTGAAATATATTTATTTAAATAATTACTTGTTTATCTCGCTTAAAAAAATGTTTATCTAAATTAACAAATAAAATTTTATTTGAATAAAAAAACTTCTTTTTAGAAGTGATGTGATAAATTATATAACTTATTAAATAAAAAAATAAAATTACCCATTGACACTATATAATATTCTTTATTTGTTCAGCAATAAGCTGATAGTTGATTCAACATTAAGTTTTATTTGAATGAAAATATTTTTCTTGAAGGAAGGAAATAATTACGGAAAATATATAAAAAGTTTCATTTCTTTTTATTTAGAAAAATGAGGAAAATATTGAAGAAATAATATTTTAATAATTTTTCATGCAGTTCATATGTTATGAGTCTCTTTATTTTGAAGAGAAAATAACGAAAAAAATAATATTTTCACTTACTTTTGTTAAATTATGCAAATATACTAAAATAATTAGAATCACTTTTTATTAAAAATGAATAAGTATAATTTAATAATATATTTTTTTCTTCAAAACCTTTTCCTTTCTAAATAAAGAAAAATAAATTTATTTTATTTCTTTCGCTATATTCAAATACAATAATAAAAAATAATTATAAAAAGAAAATAGACAATTTCTATTTTTTTTTTCTTATAAATTTTTCTTCGTTTATTTCTAAACTGTGTCAAAATTCACCCAAATACTTCAACTTTTATTTTTTTTTAATTTTTATGAGGATTAATTTAATAAATTTACGTATAAAAATGTTTTTATCTAATAATTGTAACTAAAATCAGTATGATCTGCCATAGAATAATTAAATAATTTCACTTTTTATGTTCCAAAAAAAAAATTTCACTTTTTAATTTGAAGGATGAAATAACATATTTTTAAAATAACAATGACTGATTAGTGTATTAAATTAAAAATTATGGGGCAAAAGGTGAATTTACCTTTACGAAGTCACCGTCTCCCTGTAATTAGGGTCTTTTTTTCTCTCGCTACTTCTCTTCAATGCTTTCTATTATGGCTTCTCCGATAGCCTAATTGATCAAAATCCAAACATCAAAACGGATAATTCCTAAGAACCAAAACTTTGACCCGGAAAAAATCTAGACCCGATGGCTCGACGATCCATTCCAATCCTGAAGAAACTGCTCTCTTCATCGAACAATCCCTCACCATGTTCCAGATTCACTTCTTATAGATCCGTGACTTACATGCCCAGACCCGGTGACGGTGCTCCACGCGCTGTAACCCTAATTCCTGGCGATGGAATTGGCCCTTTAGTAACTGGCGCTGTTGAGCAAGTGATGGAGGCGATGCACGCGCCCGTTTATTTCGAACGGTATGAGGTTCACGGCGACATGAAAAAGGTGCCGCCGGAGGTCATCGAGTCGATTAAGAAAAATAAGGTTTGTTTGAAAGGAGGATTAGCAACTCCAATGGGCGGTGGTGTTAGTTCTTTGAATGTGCAGTTGAGGAAAGAGCTTGATTTGTACGCTTCGCTCGTTAATTGCTTTAATTTGCCTGGATTGCCAACCCGCCATGAAAATGTTGATATTGTTGTGATTAGAGAGAATACTGAAGGAGAATACTCTGGTCTCGAGCACGAAGTCGTTCCTGGTGTTGTTGAAAGTCTTAAGGTAACTCTTATCTATCATTCGTTTTTGTTTTTGATTGGACTAAGAACTTGTTTGTTATAAGTGAATCTGAAAATATAAAAAACCATGAAAATATAAAAAACCATGAAAATATATGCAATTCCAATTTTGTTGGAACCAAACGGTGGCTTGCATAGTTTTTCTGAAAAATCCATATCCAATTCATATCATTTGCAAATGAATTTTCATATTCGGATCAACTACGGAGTTCAATTTTAAATAGCTAGTTTGAATTCATTAGCTTTTGTGGATTTTTATTATTTTTCAGTTGAGAGTTTATTTGCAAATTCTATCAACTTTGGTACAATATGGTCCAAGCATAACTAATAACATGGAATAAAAAATGTGAAATTCGGAACAAATTCTTATTTATGCCAAACACCAAATTTTGTTTTTGTGAATGGATTCTGTAAAATTTTAAGGAATTCAATTATAACAAACAGGCTATTAATGGATGTTGCATGGACATGGAAATGAGAGCGTGGAAACCATTGGGGGAAACAATATTTGAAATATAATTTTATACGAAATGGTATTTTATTTAGGGAAACGTTTCCAAATTGTGGGGACTCCCATAGCTAGAAGTTTCCATGCATCATAGCTACTAATGAATGTCAGTTTTTTTTTTTTCGGGTTTGTTAGGCTATCAATGGAACTGTTTTTATTTTTATTTTTATTTTTTTTTAAAATTTTTAAAATCTAATTACTACCAATTTGTTAGGTGATAACAAAGTTCTGCTCTGAGCGTATTGCAAAATATGCTTTTGAGTATGCATATCTGAACAACAGGAAGAAAGTGACCGCTGTGCATAAGGCAAACATCATGAAGCTTGCAGATGGTTTGTTCTTGGAATCTTGCCGAGAAGTCTCTTCAAAATATCCTGGAATCAAATATAATGAAATTATTGTGGATAACTGCTGTATGCAACTTGTTTCAAAGCCAGAGCAATTTGATGTCATGGTATTGAATTTTTATTCAACCAATTCTGTTGTCTTTTTTGTTTTTTGGCTGCTCGCCTACGCATTTTCTGTGTGTCTCCGTATATTTGCAAATATGGTTTTTGTTGGAAAATTGTGGTCCTATATTCGTGGTTATAAGTTATTTAAACAATTAACAAACCCTTTAATAAAGTGAATTACTTCTAGAAAAACAAATAGCACTAACATTCTCATTTTTCATCATTCTTACTGTCTTTCTACCTTAATGTTGCAATCAAGGCAGCTGTAGGGAATGGGACATAAGTTTTGGAGATTAGATTACAGATTCCAGTAATAACTTCGGGGAAGTCAGTTAGATAACATGTTTTTAGGTGCTGGCAAATTGAGGATCCTGATTTTAGGTGGCCATTTCTTTTCTAAAGATCTGTAGTAATTTTTAAACGCGAGAGAAACCCTTCATCCTTACTATTGCAAGGATGAGCGTCTATTAGTTTAGCTATCTTAAGAGAATGAATAATTCCAGCTTTTGAAATTAGATGCTAGAGAAGGATATCCTCTTTGATGTAGGTGGCTTCTCTTAATAGTTAATACTAAAATTCTGGACTGTGTACTGTAGATAGCTTGTTTCATACATCTTATTACTGAGAAGGATTTTTCTAGAGAACTATTTTCTTAAAAGCTGGGAGTTAGCATTATTAGTTAGAAAAATAAAATAAGAAATGAAGAGAAAGCAAACAAAATTGTATTCTTACTAATATATTTTATGGTTTTCAGATTTTTCATTTTGGTTATGGACTCTATCAGTATCACCCTTTTGGTGTTTGACAAATATTCACTAGTCAAAAAAGGACGGAAAAGGGAAAAGCATTAAGATTTTTTTGTTCTTTACTAGTCATTAGAGGATTAGGATTTATTAGAATTCAATTTAGTCTCCATTTGGACAAGTTTTAGCTTAGGAGAATGATGTTGATTGAATTTAGAGTTGAGGCTGTGCCAACTTTGTACTGTGGAGGTCTGTGTATTGTATTATCAGTCATGATAAGGGATTGGAGAAGGATATGAAATTTACTGTTGAGGATGTGTTAAAGCATTGAACTAGCAAGATATCAATCTGTGGGCATAAGAATCTTTCTTTTTATGTAATTTTTTCCAGTGCCGTCACCAGGCCTTGCCTAGGCACCCTAGGGGAGGTGAGCGTTGGTGCTTGGTATACCTTAAAATGAGGCGCCTTCAACTAGGTGCTGCCTTGATGCCCAAGTGCAGCAAGGAGAGGCGACAGGCAGGCGAGTGCCTCAAACTAATTTTGCTATTTCCTGATACAGCTACTGAAAGATTAGGTTAGCAATATGGGGATAAAAACAAAAGAAAGCGGCTAAAATGGAAAGTTGGACAGCCATTAAATAATTAAGTCAAAAACTACATACAAATATGGAAAAGAAAAAGAAAGTTGGAAATTGGAAAGTTAATCTACCATACAACTATGGAAAAATAAGGAAGTTGCTGGAAATTGGGAAGTTGGACAGCCATTAAATAATTAGGTTAAAATCTAACCTAACCGTTAAAAATAAGTAGTACAAATATGGAAAAGAAAGTGGCTGGAAATTGGAAAGTTTGACAGCCATTAAGTTAAATCTAATAGTTATGTTAAATGATTTAATGTGCTTTTTGGAACCAATGTTTGGGTGCATAAGTTCTAAATGAATGACATGGTTTTGTTCTTTAACAATACATCTAGAATTCTAATTTATCTAATGCTTCTTTGAACAAATCTAAAATTCTAAATTACCTAAAATTCCTCACTTTACTCTGGCGAGTGCCTAGTGCCTCAGGCGATGGAGGACCTTGTCGCCTTAAGGGCGCCCATCGCTTTGACATCACTGATTTTTTCATTTGAGAATTCACTGCTAGGATGTTCGTGCCTGTTATCACTGATTGTATTTGGCATTAATAATTGGGTTTTGCTCAAAATCTCAATGCTTGGTTTCCATAGATTGAAATAGTGAGGGAGCAAACATGAGTTCTTTAGCTGATGAAGCTTGGTTTACATTTTGCAGGTGACACCTAATCTTTATGGGAATCTTGTTGCAAATACAGCTGCGGGTATTGCTGGTGGCACGGGAGTCATGCCAGGAGGTATATCCACAAATATAATTTGTTGTAGAACTTTGTGTTTCTTTAATGTTTTTCTTTTTGCAGTTTTTGGAATTAGTGATAGAAAGACCAAAATAACTTGAGCAATATATAGTTAATGCCTGGTGATTATTCCGAATGCATCTAAATAAAGCTTTGTTTTAGTAAACTTCAATTAGTTGCTATGTTCTTTAAAATTACTTCATGGTCCATATGATTCTTTTAGGCTTCTGAGTTTTGATTAACAAAAATGAGTGTCTTCGATGACCTTAGTTTGTCTGAGAGCCTTAGAGATGCTGCAATACTGCGGTGTGTTTTCTACAAGATATTTATGTCAGGAATTCGGTTTTAGTACGTCATTTAGGGGCCAGCATATAAATTAGGTGCTTTTATCAACTTTAAGAAACTGACTGAGCCTGGTCTGTAATCAGTGAACTTTATAGTCATTGGGTCAGTGGCCATTGGAAGTGATAGAGGAAATCCAGTTTGTTGTGGTTTTTTAAACACTAGAAACCTGCTTGAGCTTGATCCTACTTGACCAACAATTATTAAGTATTGTCATTTTATATTAGCTACAATTGTGCTCTTGACAATCCTTTTCTTTGTTATCCTCTCTTTTAGTTAATTCATTTCCCAATTCTCTCTCTCTCTCTCTCTCTCTCTATACCTGTTTCATGCCTGATCTCTCAATCCTGAAATCTGGTCCTCAAGTGGAATTCTTTTTTGTGAAAGTATTTAATGAATTCAAAGTTGGGTTTCTGATTGCATGAGATTTTTACCGCTAATTGAAGCTTGATTTCTTGATGAGTATCTGAGGGCCTATGATTTGATAAGTTGTTGGGAAACAAAAATGCTTGGATCTCTCACTCTATCTATCTTTCTCAGTTTCTATATGCAAATTTGCATTTTCTTAAATGTATTTTGCAATTGTTCTCACACTTGATTTCCTTCAAGTTCAAGTTGAGAACTCCATGCAATGTTTAACTGATGTTGATGCTAAGGGTTTGATTCAGAATTGTTGATACTTGAGTGTTTATACCCTATCCCCAAATAAAGTTGCATGCATGTGTTCAACTTGATGAAACTCCCATAATTTCATGGTTTTGGCGTCCTAAATTCAGAATCCAAATGCATCATTTTGGGCCACCATTTGATGTACAATCCATCTGATCTGATCCGTGTACAACCTTTCTAATGATGCTGAGCTCAAAATCAAATGCTTCCTAGATCTTTGGAGCATTTGATTTTTTTTCATTGACTGCATTAATAAAATCTTCCCTGAACATAGGGCAAATATATTCCTGGAGCTTGGAATTGTAATGTCTTTATACAAGTCTTGGGGAATTAACGTCTAAGATTGAAGATAGCATATGTACTTGTTCGCTGTCCTTTACAATTGCACCTGTCACTAGCAATTAGAACAACTCTAAACAAGATTAACGTTTTATTGAGTACAAGAGGCATACAGAGTATTGGTCTTAGATAGGAGATATAATATGGGAAGGTTTTGATTTGGAAATGATTATAAATGCTTTTGCGAAAATTGCTGTTTATCTGTTCTGGAGTTTGCTATGGCTAAAACCTATACAAATATATCTTATGTGCTATTTCTTATGGCTTTTTATCTACATATTTCATACGATACTTTTCTGGTGAACTTCACCATAATGCCAAACTTATCCTAAATTATATATCAACTCCATCCATCCAAAATTTGATATAGTCATTGATGCACTGTCGATAAATGCCCATGTTTGTGCGGAGTTTGTTATGGCTAGATCCTATAAAAGTCATCTCTAGTGCTATTTCTTATGGTTTTTTATCTACATATTTCAAATGATAAATGCGCATGTTTGCACAGAGGGCTGAGAACCTTACAGTATTTTTTACAATTTTCTCTTACAAATGTTTCCCTCCCTTTTTGTTTCCTCGCGAGCGGGAAGAGTAAATGAGAATTTTGCGTAATTTGTTTCCTAAACAATTTCTTATTCGGAATTGCTTATACTGCCAAAAAATGGGTGCTGATATTGCAGGCAATGTTGGTGCTCATCATGCTATTTTTGAGCAAGGTGCCTCAGCAGGAAATGTGGGCAACGAGAAAATAGTGGAACAGAAAAAGGCAAATCCAGTGGCGCTGCTTCTCTCATCTGCTATGATGCTCAGACATCTTCAGTTCCCTTCATTTGCAGATCGATTAGAAACCGCTGTGAAACGGGTAATTTTAGAGGGAAAGTACCGAACAAAAGACCTAGGAGGAACAAGCACTACCCAAGAGGTTGTTGATGCAGTCATAAGAGCTCTTGACTGATTGAGTAGATAATCATTTAGCTGCAGACCTTACTAAATCATTTGCAGAGCCAACATGATATTCTTTATTCTGACACTTCTATTTCCAACATTTCCTCATTGCTGCTTTCACTGTCGAAATCATCGCTTCCTTTTTTGTTAAAATAATCTCAAACAGAGATATGACAAAAATGCTTTGTTAATCGAGTTAAATACCTGTATAGGGAGGAGGTCAAATTCTGTGTTTGCTGCAATTATCAAGTTCACTTTATATTTGAATCAAGTGAAGTCATGACCGTATTCGAGGGAAGTGGATCTTGAATATGGTTTTTTGGTGTTATTTCTTTTAAAATTTTCACATTCCTGCTCATTGAAGGGCTGTGATGCCCGAGGATTTTTGTGGAACTGTATTTCTGTTTTCTTGCATGTTTAGCATATTGGGGATAGAGAAAATCCTGTCAAAGTAATAAAATTACAATTAGTAACAAGTACTGATTATTAGGGCGTTGTTTGGATTGATGGATTGCAATTTCATGGATGTCTTGTTACTCCAAAACTTAGATGAACAGTGTCAATTTGCCCATTAGTCTATGGATCAGAGCACTTGTTGAATAAACTAATCAAAGGGCAAGTGAGAACTGATTTTCTATTGCTTGAAAGTTGAAAGAGCTTGTCCGTTACCTCCTATAGCTTCATGGGAAGTGAATTTATGATTATTAACTGCAATTTCTAAAGCATTAATGTTTATCGCCTACAAATAAATTGATTGAAAAGTCTGGAAAAATTCTTCTATCTACTGCAAAAAGCAACAGTTTCCCAGTAAAAGAAAGAGGCAAAGGGCTATGGCAATTTAGGGTTTTAGCTAAATTTAACAAAATCTATTGACATTGGCTAAATAGTTATCGTTCCAATTATTAGTTTTCAGGGTAATTTAGTAAATAACAACAAATGAAATTCAAATTGTAACTAAATAACTAAAATATAAAATTAAATTGAAATATGCATTTTAAATTGCGTTCAAATGAAATGGAATGAACTAAAAACTATGTAAATCAAAATCTCACTATCACACAAAAGAGGTCTAAATTCTGAACTAATAAAAGGGTGGCTTTGCGATCCAAATCTTTTATTGAGGGTCACAGAGTAATTTAAAAGTTAAGCATTTGGTTTGGTTTAATAGGAAACATGATCAAAATCTTCAGAGCTCCTTTGATTCATACCAGTTTAAACCGATTTGATTTAGATTACCCTAAAAAATCTCGAGTCTTCTCTCATTTTTCTGGGGATTTTGAGAAAGAATCATTGAAATCCATGGAGGGTCTTATTCATTGCTCTGTAAATTACGCTCCTTTATTTCCTATAAGCTTCTTGGAATGAGCAGCAAAGATATATGGAGATAGGAAATCTGTTATTTATGGTTCTTGGGAGTATAGTTGGAGTGAAACCTATGACCGTTGTCTCGGGCTGGCTTCTGTCTTGACTCAGTTGGGAATTTCTAATCGTGATGTGGTGAGATCATTTTCATTGTTTTTTCTTGAAAATTATCATTTTATATTTTATAAGAAAAAATATTTCTATATGCTCATTTAACAAAAAAAAGTTGAACTTAAACTTCAACTTCTGAGTTTAGATGAACTATAATTTTCTTTAATATATAAACTATAGATGAGTTAATCTTGAAGTTTGAACTCTATTAATAATTTAGAAAAATAGATAATATAATGCAATGAAATAAAATAATCATTTTTTATCTTTTGAGGGAAATTACAACCAAATACATTTAATTATATAAAAATTATTAGTTCAGATATTTAATTGTAAATATTTTTCTGTATAAATTTGAAAATAGAAAAAATTTATTATAATATTTATCACTGCAAATATAATTTTCAGAACATAATAACAGTAATAGATTTTTAATGTCAGCCGCTGACAGAAAAGGACTTGAACGTTGTGTTATGTTATCCATTATTTTATCTCTTATCTCATGAAATGAAAGGCCATTAAAAAAAAAAAAAAACTTTTTTCTGTTTCAGCAGTTCAAAGAAAGACTCAGTAGACAGTGTTATGTCCCAAAGGAAAAGCTTTTGCTTTGTGTTTCATTTTCTTGAATTTGCGACTGGAGTCTACTGCTTGTTTGTTTAAATTTGTCTGTGACCCACAAACATGAACCACCTTTTCAAGAACAAATCCTATTATTTTTACTGTGCTCGTTTCATTTCCTCTAGTATCAATCGACTTCTTTTCAATTTCCCACAAAATTCTCGCGTTTTCTCTGATTTTCCTGGTGATTTGGAGCCTGAATCATGGAAATCTATGGAGGGTGTTGTTCGTTGCTCTGCAAATTTCGTTCCTTTGTCTCCTATAAGTTTCTTGGAGCGAGCAGCTAAGGTGTATAGAGACAGGAAATCTGTTGTTTATGGTTCTGTTGTGTATACTTGGAATGAGACTTATAAGCGGTGTCTAAGCCTTGCTTCTACTTTGACCCGATTGGGAATTTCCAGAGGTGATGTGGTGAGTTGATTTTGGTTGAGCTGCTTTTTTGTACTGGTTTAGAAGAAATTTGCTCTTCTGGGTTGGCTTTAATTAATTAAAAGGTTCTGATTTTTATTCTGGTGTTTAGATTACTGCCATTGACATTTGATCATTATATTTTGATTTTGATTGTTTCCGAGTTCATCTAGATTTTGTTACTTGAGCTTTTTGTTTCTTCTATGGATAATCAAATGATCAATCTGGTGGATATTCTATCCAGTGAACCGGATAAAACCCCTTCATTTAGTGGTGGATCAGCAGCCTTCATTTTTCTTTTCCTTCCTTCTTTTCCATTAATATCTTAAATGGTTCTCTACGCTTCTCTTCACCCTTCTTGTACTTTTTAAATCTCTATATCAAAATTCAAAACAATCATTGATAATCGTTCTTCTATTATTTGATTCATTGATACGACCGAGTAGGATTTGGTTGATGAAGCATAGCTCAGTTGGGTTTATCCATTGAATGTTAAATAATCTGTAATGAAAGAGATGTGCTATATAAAAAAATGCATTTTTAGTTAGTTTATTTTTTTGTTCAATTTGAATTGGTTCAATAGTCAATACACAAACTGACAGCTGAACTTAAAAAAAAAAAAAAATTGTGACAGTCTCAGCTTTTAGATTAACCTCTAAATACTTCAATTATTAAAATTATATGTGCTGAATACTTTAAATCTAAAACTACGCCTATTAAACTTTGTTTTTATAAAGTTTAGGTGTCAATTTATGCATTTAGCAAATCTAATTGGCTACGTTAGTGTTGAGCTTGTAAGCCAGTGAGAATTTAGCCTTGTGGGGAAAACTGAGGCTTTAAGACTCAAAAATTCTCATATTTGATTCTTGTGTATATTGGGTTTATGAATTATATTTATAATTTCTGCATTTATGTGTTTATCAATAAACACTAGTTTGTTAAGTGAAATAAGTTTGTTCTCCAGATTGTTTAACCATTTATGCTGTAGTAACCCCACATAATGTGATGCGACAAAAACATTGAAACTTTCAAGCATTTTAAGATAGAGTTGTTTCTATTATCTGTTGGTGTACAGAAAAAAGAAAAAAAAAAATGAAAGGAGGCGACTGTGTTGTTTTCTAACTGTTTTTCTGGAGCAATTGCTAGTATTTGTTTATCTTGTCTGCCTGTCTTTCTTTTTGTGTGTGTTCAAATATTGAAAATGCTGTTTTACTGACTCAAAACTTAAATATGTCAGCATTAAATATTAGAAAAAAACATTAATGCAGGTTGCTACTTTGGCCCCTAATGTTCCAGCAGTGTATGAGCTGCATTTTGCGGTCCCAATGGCAGGAGCCGTTCTTTGCACGCTTAATACACGCCATGATGCAAATATGGTTTCTGTTTTGTTGAAACATTCAGAAGCCAAGATCATCTTTGTGGACTATCAATTATTTGATGTTGCTAGTAAGGCACTTGATCTTCTGGCAAATACAGAAACAAAACCACCTATACTGGTCTTAATTTCTGAATCTGATGGGCCGATGCTCACTGGGTTCACTTCAAACACTTATGAGTATGAAAATCTCTTGGAAAATGGAGATAACACATTTGGGATCAGACGACCGAGAACTGAATGGGATCCGATCAGCTTAAATTATACTTCTGGCACAACTTCAAGACCCAAAGGAGTTGTCTATAATCACAGGGGTGGATATCTCAATTCTCTTGCAACAGTTTTCCTTCATGGGATGGAAGCAATGCCCATTTATCTTTGGACTGTGCCTATGTTTCACTGCAACGGATGGTGCCTTTCTTGGGGAGTTGCAGCTCAAGGTGGCACTAACATATGCCTCAGAAAAGTCTCTCCAAAAGGCATTTTTGACTGTATAGCAGAGCACAAAGTGACACACATGGGAGCAGCACCAACTGTATTGAACATGATTGTGAATTCTCCGGTTTGTGATCGAAAACCCCTTCCTCACAAAGTGGAAGTAATGACTGGGGGTGCACCACCACCCCCTCAAATCATTTTCAAGATGGAAGAGTTGGGTTTTAGTGTATCTCACTTGTATGGCCTTACAGAAACTTATGGTCCAGGAACTTATTGTGCATGGAAACCTGAATGGGATTCTCTGTCTCATAATGAGAGAGTAAAGTTGAAAGCTCGACAAGGAGTTCGCCATCTTGGCTTAGAGGACGTTGACGTAAAAGATCCGATCACTGAAGAAAGTGTACCAGCCGATGGTAAAACATTAGGAGAGATTATGTTCAGAGGAAACACTGTAATGAGTGGGTACTTCAAAGACTTGGAAGCAACAAAGGAAGCTTTCAAAGGTGGATGGTTTCGAAGTGGGGATCTAGCTGTGAAACATTCTGACGGTTATATAGAAGTAAAGGACCGGTTGAAGGATATTATAATTTCTGGCGGAGAAAATATAAGCACAGTTGAAGTAGAAACAGTTTTGTATGGCCATCCTGCAATTCTTGAAGCTGCAGTAGTTGCAAGACCAGATGATCATTGGGGACAAACACCTTGTGCATTTGTGAAGCTAAAAGAGGGATTTGATGCAACCGAGCAAGATATAATTAAGTTTTGCCGAGATAAATTGCCTCATTATATGGCTCCTCGAACTGTCATTTTTGAGGATTTGCCAAGAACCTCAACTGGGAAGGTTCAAAAATTCATTCTGAGAGAGAAAGCAAAGGCTTTGGGCAGCCTTTCTTGAGAAAAAATATATCAAATTGTGTGAAAAAATTGCTTGTTTTCATGGAAAATATGAGTTTCCATGCAGTCAATAGATTCTTTGTAACTTAAGGTACCAGTTTAAACTTTTATATATTAAATTAATGGATATTCACTTTGTTTGATGATTGAACGTGGAAGCTATATCAATGGATGACAGTTTCTAACAAACACTAGAACCAAACAAACCAGCATCAATCCCCTAAAATAATCTTATTTTATCTATTGAGATTTTATATTTTTATTGTTTTATTATATTATATTTTTATATTATTGGGCACTACTTTGGTACTTTTGATAAATTAGTTTTTTAATTTATAAATACTAATTTGAGGATAGGATTGATGTTGTGAATTAGTTAAAATTTGATTTGAAAAAAATTGATTAGCTTAATGAGTCAAATTCGAGTATACTCAAAATTAATTTTAAATTTAAATATAAAAATAAATTATTTTTTACTTTTGATTTCAACGTAAGGGATGCGTACAAACCGAGTCAAACACCGTGACTCGGTTGATCCACTCATCTTGACAACTCGTCTAAATCAGCCCCGACTTGCTGTCATATGCTATATTTTCGGGTGTCTGCAACTACCCTTCAACCAGCCATTATGATCTTTCAAGGACATGACTATTTTGCATCAATGCATTATGGGCTGAGTCAACTCGTGCATGGAAATTGCAGCTATGACAGGAGATAGTGTTGAAAAGGCAATAGTGAACTCATTCTTGATATGTTATGAGATGATTTTGTTGAATTCATAGTTTTACATTATTAATTACTTCTTCTCTTGATTTGGTGATGGAAAGACAAAATTATGAATTAACCGGGGATCGAGTTAGCAAAAGTAAATTGCGCCTTCAAATAAATTTATCTATAATTTATAAAAATTTGAAATCACTCGATATAAACGTAAAAAAAATCAGACGAAAATCATAAATTATAATTTATAATCCATCCTAAGTGTGGGTCTTTTTTCCTCGAGAGAGAAATAATATTCATTAATTAGCATAGCTGTCGTAATTTATATTTCACATACGCCTTATAAAGAGTAACAATAATTTTAATTTCTGAATTTATGAGAAAAACTACTTCGTAGCTCCAAACTATAATTTGCGGATTACAAATAGAATAATGTATTATTACACTAAAGTCACCTTCACACATACATTATCCCACTTTGGCAAAAAAAACATCACACTATTACTATATTTAATGAGAAATATTTATTACACAACTCTGAAACCTCTATAACATTTGCATAGTGTAAAACATTTTTTGAAAGAGAAAAAAGAGGACTACGAGGTGTATTAGTCACTGTTTCCGTCCCGATTTAGAACACCCTCTAGAGTGCACGACCCCTCGATCACTGATGGAAGACGTTCGTATAACATTAATCTACACATTGGCTCTGTGCAGGATACTTGGCCAAATCTAGACGAATAATATAGGGATAGATGATAGAACCACAATATAGATGATTTCCAATTTTTACACCACTAGAAATCAATTTTAACTCAGGATCATGGTAATGAGAAATCAGTTTCCCTTCCATATCCACCACAAACACTCCTCCATTTTTTCCTGTATCACCTATATTTCGTATGTGCTTCTCAACAATTCCTGCAAGCTTTCGGATAAAAGGATATTTGAATGCTGCCTTCCAAAATGTTGTGATTTCCTGTCAAATTGATCAAAATTACTAATCTGCTCAAGTTAATTTAACAATTACTGTAAATATATAAAGCTATTATACCATGGCTGATGCAATCCAGAAGTGGCCATGTCCATCATAATGGATATTGTCTGGCAGTCCAGGCAAATCAGTAAATTTTTCCAAGCTTCCTTTTTTATTGCCTTTTATGTAATATTTTCTACACCTCCTCCTGCAATAAACAAGTTCAAACCCGGTTTCTTAAGTCAATTCAATATATAGGGATGTAAATGCGCCGATCTGAGCTTTAACCTGACGAGCTCAAAGCTCGGCTTGGAAATCAATAAGGCTGAAAATTTTAGGTTCAAATCCGATTTGAGGCTTTTAGTTCAATTTGAAAAATTTTAATTTCGAACTCTACTCGAAACTCAATATTTGAGTAATATATATATATTTGATAAGACTCGAAGAACTTTTAAATTGAACTTCATTAGGTTCGAGGTCTGTTCATTTGCTAAATGAGCAAGTTCTAGAAGCTTGAGCTTGATTCGAGCTGAACTTTTTCGAACTCTTTTGAGCTGAGTTAGAACAGTTAACGAGCTGCTTCAACTTATTTACATTCCTAACAATACATTAACAAAAATCTAAGTATTTGCTCGCATTGCAAAAGGTTAAAGGTTGAACAAAAAAAATTATTGAAATAAATAAATATTTTAATTATTTTATTAGACTAGCAAACCATCTAGTTAGAGCTTTTTATGTAATATTTAAATCTAACTCGATCTATCAAATGACCTATTCAAGTTCGAGTTCAATTTAATTAAAATTGAGATAAGTTTGAATAACTCCTAAAAGAACACAACTCGACTCGACTCGACTCAATTAAACTTTTAGAATTCTCATTAGAAGCTAAATTTAATACCAAAAGATTTTAGAGAAGACTTACTTACATGGAAGTTTCACAAAAGATTAAAGAGTCTTGATCGGGAGAAATTGCAAGTCCATTGGCAAAATATAGGTCACTGATCAAAACTTTGGTGATTCTGGTTGCAGGATTATAGCTCAGTACCCTACCGTAGGGCTTACCCTCCAAAATGTCCCACAAATGGTCATGAAGATCGTACTTATAAGAAGCATCTGTAAAATAAATAATGCCATCTTCTGCCATATCTACACCATCTGTAAGTTTGAATTTCAGACCCTCTGCCTCATCCGTTAGTAGCTCTATTTCACCATCTCCACTAATCTTTAGCAACCCCTACATATTGCACATCAACATTAATGATCAAAACATTCTTGAGATTAATCATTTTGTTTCCTAATTTCATGATTAGGATTTCTAGACTAAAGTGTTTGTTTGTTTCCGAGATACGTATATACACTTACATGGAAGTATTTGTTTCGATCAATCATTTTTAGGCTAAGGTACTGTTTGTTTCGATTCTATTTTTTTCGAAAAAATAATTTATTATCTCTGATTTTAAATGGTCGTCACATTTTTTATTTTAAGAAGTAATAATTTTTTTCATAACAATTAATGTTTCGAAAATTTGATTTTTTTATTAAAAATACAAAGAAATATCAACACATGAATTCTTTTTTTACGTTAAATTTTTTTATAGACATATTTTAAACACACACGACAAATTGGCATTACGTATAAGATTTTGTCTTCAAATACTGACCTTGTAGGCATCGGCAACAATTACATCGTTATCTTTTCCCAGGACGAGTCCAAGTGGTCTACCACCAGTGTTAACCCAGTTCTCCACAACCGAGTCAGACACCGAGTCATTCACCGTGACTCGTTTTATCCACCCATCTGCACACGTTGTATAAATGACTCCTGATTCGCTATCGTATGCTATATCTTCCGGTGCCTTCAACTGCCCAACACCTAGAAATTCTGAGCCTTGAAGAAGGCGACAATTCTTCATAGAAGCCTCCGGTGGCGGTTCAGTCAACTCGTGGATAGGCATGGGAGCTGGGTTGAACGAGTCAAGCTGGAAAATGAATATAGCAACCAAAACAGGAGCTACGATTGAGAAAATAATACAGTAAAATGGCCATGAATGAGATGTGGTGTTTGGAGGCATTTTTAGTTTGTGACAGAAAATGTGGAAGAAGATAGATATTAGGGTGTATTAGTGTGGTATTATGCCATTTTTATAAGTCTAAACCAAGACAAAAGTCTTACATGGGCCATATGATGTGATTCACTTGTTGATTTAAATTTGCAAACTTTAATAATATTACACGTAATATATAACTGTCATATTAAATATTCCAATTGTTTATATTATACGAAGACACTAAATTAAAAAAAATTATAAATTTACACGCTCAATTATTATAATTTTCTGTTTAAATATTAAAATATAAAAAAATGAAGAGTACATGCACCAAAATTAACATAATCCCCTTGGCCAAAGTGGTCATTTCAGTTAGTAATTGTCTTATATTCTAATTTATAGAGAGCCTTTTGTAGGGCAGGCAAAATTCGATTAGATCAATTTTTTCGTTCGGTTATATAATATATTCTTATCAAATCGAAGAGCTTTGTTCAATTCCAAACGAAGTTCGGTATAGTTTCAATTTAAGAAAAAAGGGAAATTCCTTTCGAGAACTGTTTTCATACTCCCCAGTCTTTTGCTATGATCGCTAGAAGATGATTGATTGATACAATTTGAATGCAATTTGCTTTTGTTGGTTGTGGATGAATAATTATTATTAACTTAGGCCTGAAATGCTAAATTTCAAATATCAAGGGTTTAATTGACTGCAATTACAAGTGATGGGCTTAATTGTTTTCATCAATAATTTGAGGGACTTAAAAGAAATTATGGCCAAACTTGTAATATCATTAGAAATACAAATAGCAGTGAACTTCCATGAAAAGCTTCAACCATGAACAACAGATTTATGATAAAAAATAATAAAATCAACTATAACGAATCAAGGCTTTACATCAACTGTTTTCAAAGTTCTACCATTGTCGTCCTGCAGGAACCACCACGGCCCGTTTCTTGATAATAATCTGTTAAAAAATGTAAGAAAATGCAGTTGAAAACTAAAGGTAAATGGTGGATTTCTCAGCATACTGAAAGAACAAGGGATAGTAATTCCCACTACCTCATATATCCGGCCACTGTTCTCATTCCCATGAAAAGAGTCAAGCCAGACCATACTCCGAAAAGACCGATAATAGAGGGTGTATAGAGCATAAATGCAGATGAAAGTGCCCCAACCACCATCTGTTAACTATTCGTTAGACAACTGGAAACAGAGTATGTCGCATGGAAACAGAAATGAAGAATTGTGGAAATGTGGAAACGATTTTTAAAATGTAATTTTATACGGAGAAACAGTATTTTATATTGGGAAACGGACACGTGGAAATGTTTCTGAAATGCGGAAATGCCCATGGCTAGAAGTTTTCATGCATCATAGAAGCAGACTAATATATTAAAATCATAACTGGAACTTGTGAGATGGAGTCTTACCATAGACCAAGCAGCATATGAGAAGTCGGATATACCATAATGAAGACCATCAAAGATATAAGCCAGAGCATTGATTGGTTGACTCGCACTGACAAACTGTTGTAGATTTATATTGCATTTGTAAACCAAGTCGAGAATCAAGTTATTGACCCAGAACCAGAATTAATAAAAGAGAAAGAATTGACACCTTGGAAACAGAACAGAGCAAGAACAGATATTTTAGACTCACCAGTAACCCGGCTCTAACAATTGCTAGTACCTCAGCATCTTTTGTGAACAAAGTTGCTAAAGAACTAAATGACACACCCAATATGATGGCTAAGGAAATGCCGGTAAATAATCCCGTCTGGTGCAAAATGTATAAACGTTTATGAATCTTTGTGATATAGAAGATAATGCTAAAATGCAGCCAAATAAAAGAACAATCAATCACCTTTAAAGCACAGAAAGCAATTTCTTTCACTGTACTATAGTCACCTTTTGCAGAACAACTTGCAATTAGGGCCTGTAAGTGTTTCTCAACTATTAGAAAATAAAGGGTATACCACCATATATAAGGACTAAAATGAAAGAATCAGAATGGATATTGTTGGAATTTTGCATATTCAGTTCAAAAAGAGGTTAATGGGAATTGAAATTCAGTTACCTGACTAGATGCAGCTTGAGCATCTACAAGGAGTGAGACAGATAACCACAATTGTAAACATATTTGATGAGCTGCCATGGCTAATGCTCCCTGACGTGCAGCCATAGATGAACTCAATGTTATTGTCATGACAGCAGCTAGCGTTCTCCCAAGAAGAAAACCACCTAAGGAAAACAAAATCTTCATCATGCAAATGTCCTCTTACAGAAGCAAAAAAATGCTAATTGATTTGGAACCAGAAGTACTGAAAATATATATATATAAGCATACATTTAGTCTGCATGAAAAAACGAAATACTTGGAACCAAGTAACCAAAATTTGCTTGTCTCTCTATGATAGTTGCAAGTAAAATAAGATAATGCATTAAAATAAGTTCTAAGAACTGAATATATATATATATAAGCATGCAAGCAAACAAGGCAGTGAGTCTGTAATTGCTTCAGGAGAACACAGAAATCAAGCAGACATCATTTTCATGCTTTTCACAAAAAGAAAATGAAACAAACTTTGAGTTACAAATGATCTCCAGTTTAAGAGAATCCATTTTTGTTAAAGATTCAGCTACAGATCATAACAGAAAAGGAGAGATGCATAGCAGTTGAAATCAACTATTGGCTTCCTCTTCCATCATTTTGTTGATTAATTTAATAACATATTAACAAGCTTTTTAACAGTCTTCGTATAGAAAACCAGCATACAGCTTTAATTGTAAGAAGACAGAATACTACAAAAGCATTCTCATAAGATTAAAGAGACCAAGTATTCACACATTAAACAATGACTGGTGATACTTCGCGAGAGGAGCAGGAAGTAAGCCCTTCAACCATCATTGCGTAAACTTTCAATTAGATACAGTAGCTTACTACATTAATTCAGGGTGGCAGGCAGATTGACTGATCTCTGGAACTTGCACGATTCAAACACCAAATATCCTGCTGCATTATTGTGAATCCAGTACTGGAATACATCTTACAAATATATTCTGACAAAAAGATGCAATTCAACCATAACAACCACAAATGGATGGTACTTAAAGGGTTTTGCATAGCTAAGTCAGTACACTTACCGGATTTTAAATAGCCACCAAAATGCAAACCTTTTACACTGGGAAGTAACAATACTGTCCTCTTGTTAAGATGCCAAACCATCAGAAAGCTTACAATGTATCTGAAAATTTTGACGCATAACTGTCACTGAAGATTCATACTACAGTAAAACTATAAAAGTGACTAAAATATCAAATGTTAAAAGCACATACTGAGACACAACAGTAGAAATGGCAGCACCAGTTACACCCAACTGAAAACCATGAATTAATATGGGAAATAAGAATACCGCTGACAAATTGCCCAGTCCTGCAATTCAGTTTTTATTGGTCAGATCAAAACAATATCTACACATATATTGCTTGAAGAATGCATTTGTACTGTAACAGTTAAGTGGTCTCAATATTTTAGTATTACCTACATCAAGGAGAATTCTGAGCCATACATTAAGTTTGGTCTAAATAAAAGTTAACTTATTGTTACCATCAGAAAAGGAATGAAAAGAAGTTAATTGGATGAACTTTATCATTTTGTAAAGCTTTGTAGTCTGTTACAAAATCCATTAAATGCTTAAAAGAAAAAATATAATTCTTCGTTCTCCCACATAAGCAACATAACAATTGTGGGTTCCCGTCTAAAAACTTGGAGTACTTGAAGCATGCAATTAATAGGGGGAAACATGGAAACTTACATAGCCTGATTTAGAGAGGTATATATTGCTTTTGGGTGGCATGAGTCTATTGAATTCTTGAACAGTTCAACAAATAGGAGAGTCTATTCTTTGATTCTAAAGAATCCATGAAAATGTGAATCTAGACACAAAAGGACAGTAGAATGGAGGAAAATGATTCTTGTAGCCAACAGCCAAGCCTTTCGAATTAATATATAGTTATATTGAGTTATGAAAATCAACTTTAAACTAGAAAGTTAATGTTCTTTGGCACTTCTCATTATCATCATCTAGGTAATTTGGGAATAAATCTCATATTTCCTTCATCGTCTGGCTTTGGGCTTTATGTATCATTACAAGTGCATGTGTGTGTGAACGCCATCGTTGTGCAGGTTACACTTGACAGATTGATACCACCTTGGCCACTTTTATATGGTCATATTTCCTCTTCATAGGATTCTATCTGGACATTAATTCTAATAAAGTAAGTAGTTGGTATGATGATCTCTCACATGATTATATTTTATCAACCTACAATGTCTGAGTTAATAGTGAAAATTGCAAAAGGTAAGTGAGCAACTTACCTAGACATAGGACAGGAGTCCTTGTATCCTTAAACCCGCGGAATATACCCTGAATGGCAAGACAAAGGACAACTGCGGGAGCACCAATTGCTCTTAGTTTGAGAAATCTTTCTGCTGGAATCCACATGGGTGAAGCCTGCCCCAAAAATGACTATTAGAAAATAGACCACCTTTTAATTGAAAAGTTTATGTACAACATAATCCTGTGATCAAAACATAGAGGTGGAATGGATCCTGTTCCAGAAAATAATACAAAACTTCTGGTACCAGATTTTGAGTGCAACCAAAATCATTCTAAAAACAGAAAATTATGAAATACAATAAAGTGATCTATGACTAATTATGTATTACTTACAGTTGATATGCCCATCAAGTTGAGAAATATTCCCGATCCCAGATACATTGCCAAAGCCTCAAATATTCCAATTCCGACAGCTAAAAGTAAGGCTGTAGAGACAGAAGGTAGTGACTTTCTTTCAATCAATTGATTATTGGAATGGCCACCATCTGTACACAAAACAACTTACAATTTTAAATAAAATGTCAAATTATGTGGTAATTTTACATGCTCATTCACTCATTGAAATTGTAGAGTTACCTGAGTTACATCCAAAATCACTCTTTGAGATATCTTCAGCCACAAATGAAGTTGTGACACTAAGGAGAGGTATATTGAAAACCTTTGAAATAATATTGAAGATTGACATGGAAACACCAGCTGATGCCAACTCCAAAGGCCCTTTTGAAACAATTTCAAGAGTATATTAAACTTGAGTTTTCCATGTAATATTTTGTGAAGCTAAAAACCAGAAAGGTTCATCAATATGGCTAATAGAAAGCACCAAAGAATAGATGTGAGTTTTAGTAGATCATATGTATAGGACATGAAAAACCAACAGAAATCAGAAGTCCCTCAAAAGTTGAAGTAATCATATTGTATGTTGCACCAAAAAACTAGTATAAATCTTTTCATATTTGACCAAATTAAATAAGAACAACAGTTAAAAAAAAAGAAAGAAAAATTTAAACAAATGAACTAGTGCGCTCACTACCAAATAAACATGTGCAAGCCAACTTAAATGTGGCCTACTACAACTAAAATGTACTATGGTTCATTAGAATCTATTAAAAATAATGACCCTGTGGTTAATACAGTTCCAAGAGTAAATAGATTAAAAAAAGACAAGGCATGAAACCTGAAAAACTTACCCAGTCTACCAACAAAAGCTGTTTCCATTAGTTGTGCTAATGGCTCAATTGCCTGTCCAGCAATTGCTGGTATGGAAAGCATTATAAGCTCTGTTTGAACACTTTGAGCCTCTGATTGACTAGTCCATGGAGGCCCTGTTGAGTCACTGAGAGAAGACCCAGAATTCCTGTAAGTATATAGTTCCAAATACAATTATCACAGAAGCAAATATGTTTTAGTTCACCAAAACTGATGCAGTCAAATTTAACGAAATATAGGGCTAAAATATGCAGTTTCAGGTTGCAAATGCATAAATGAAAAATATTGAATGCGTAGTGGATAAAAAGTTATTTATCTTACAAAATTCCATTTCCCTTGTTTGAATCTAACCTCTCCTCCAAACTTGAAAAACTCGAATCATGGTCAGTAGTTCGATGTTCACTAATTGATCCACTACAGTTGACACCATTGTTGAACCTCAAACCCCTCTTAGCATTCACCACAAAATAATTACGGTGAGATGATTTTATTGCATTTTCATATGCAAAAGCTTTGCCCCATTTTTTGATTGCTCTTCTCTCACATTTCCTACCGGTGCATCCATAGAACTTTGCTCCTGTCAATTGAGTGGCCTTCATCTTTGCTAATCAGTAGATTAGCCTGCAAATTCCAAATAAAATCAAGGCGATTCGTTTCAAATGATCAAAGAACAAAACAAACCCCAGCAACCAGACAGTAAATGCCATGAAAATTCGAACACAATCCTTTAAAGAACATAACTTTAACTAAATGAAAGAAAACCCAAACCTAAAACCACCATTTTGTTTTCTTTTTTTAATTTTACAAATCAGATCAAGAATTGAAACACTGTGGAGAGAAAACAAAGAATTACCTGAATAGACAAAGTTGAAGCCTTTGAATGCCAAGAAGGCACAGTGCTACAATCTCAACTGAGAAAGGAGACTTAATAAGTGGCCATGAAAGTGACTGAATTTCTAGAATTAACATGTTACAGAAGGAGTGGTGAAAGGAACTCACAGAGTCACAGTTCATTATGGAAAAAAAAAATGGTTGTTGGGCGCGTGGAAAGAATCATCGCTGCACGAAATTGATAATAGAATAAGTAAATAAAATCTAATGAGACTCTGTTTAAGTTCATTAACTTAATTTCAAATTTACAGTCGGAGATGGATATAAACAAAATATTGAAAATTTTCGAAAAATCAAATGTTAACAAAATAATAAAAACTGAATACAAAGATGATGAATGGTCACCCCTTCCTCTCGACACGTTCACCCATAAATGAAATGTCAAGCTTCCACAAAAGTAATAAAAGCGGAGGAGCTTTCAAGCTTGAAATGAAATATACACCCAGCTACCTTGAGAGTGACTTGAGCTAATTGCTAATTTTCTTCTTTGCATAGAAAAAAAATATCGGTGTCTTTTTATTGCAAAAAGGGCGAATTTTTTAACACAAATAATTCATCACATGTTCTCCAAAATTATTGGAAGTGAAAGGCACATGCATGCGGGCCGCCTTTCCAATAAAAGTCGTGTAAATTCAGAATCTTCATAAAATATACACCAAAATCGACTGACTACAGTTCAAACACTCGGAATCTTCCTCAGTTCATGCGGTTTTACTGTGGTTACTCAAATGCTCATTGTTAACCTTTTAAGGAAAGATTAATTGTGATTAACTCGATTTTAATGTATTTAAATATATATATATATATATATAGTAGAATTCAAATAGTTCATATCAAATAAGAATTCTAAATTTTAATTTATTTTTTATTTAAAATTATTTTAAGAGTCTATTTATTTAATTAAAATAATTTTATTATTATATATTAACAGTAATCTCACATCACTTATTTGGTCATTTAGTATTTTTATTTGTAACTTATCGTAGAAATAATATAAAGAATTTGAATTTCACGAAGAGAGAGTTTTCTAATTTGTAGTCTTTTTTACTTAGCTTTTTTATTTGTTTTTTTATTGTCCGAACATATCATTGTTTAAAATGTTGGGCAATCTAAATATGTTTAGTAAATAATATTTTCACAATTTAATGATTTATTTAGACTAGCGATTTTATCTATAATACATGTTTAGGGAGTTTTCGCTTCGATATATAATGATGACTATCAGTTGTGCATGTTAAGTTAAATGGTGAAAATTGTGTACCTCAACTTGTAGATTCAAAAGATTAGGTTGGGTTGTTCAGATTACTTTCGGTAAACTGTCCATTGGACGGAGAAAATTAGCCGCTTAGGCCTCTGGCAAAATGTCCGAACAGATGAATTGTCTATGGGCCGCTTAGGCCATGTGAGAACTTGTGGGCCGCTTAGGATAGAATCTTTTAAGTTATTCTTTTTGTACATAGATTTTGCTTATTAATTCTGAGTATCAGGTTTTTTGGATGCATCGAAAAAGTCTCTGTCTCTTGAGTTATTCTTTTTATATATAGGTTTTGTTTACAATTTTTGATTATTAGGTTTTTTTAGATGTATCGCAAACAGTCTGCTGGCATGGGATTTAGTACTCTAATTTCGCTCGATTTTGATAAAATTTTTTTCTCTGTTGTTGATACTGAGTTCATGAGCTAAATATGCTCTCTTGCTTATGCGGCAATACGTTAGAATATGAAAATGATGATGTTGTATTTTATTTTTTCATTATAATTAATATCATTTATATTTAAATAAAAATTAATTGTTCTTTATTAAATAACTGAGTTACCATTAAACTATTAAGATTTTATCATAATTAATATATAACAAATATAAAGTTTTTTATTAAATAGTTTTTATTCCATAAAAAAAACTAATAGAGCTATAATAGAGTAATAGTTAATAAAAATTGTTTAAATAATATAATTAGATTAAGAGATAGAATTAAAATATTAATTTCAATTCACTAAAATTGAAATTCATTAAGATGAAATATTCTTATATTTCGATTAACTTGAATATTTAAGAATTTCAAAGAAAAAATAAATAATTAACTGAATATATCAATTGAATAATAATAATTTGCTTACAATAATTAATTGTGCTAATTAATATTTTAGTTTAATATTTGAGAATTTAAAAAAGAAGCTATAATTTTATCTTCCATCGTTTAATCAAAAGTACATAAGCAAATTATTTAAATTAAAACAACGTAAATATAAATTAAAATAATTTTTTAAAAATACATTCAATTTAATTAAAAAAATATAAAATTATATAATTCGTGCATCACGCGACTACATGATTAGTTTCTTTTTTTTAATAATTTAGCTATTTTCCTTTTTCTTTAAAAAAGAAAACACTAAAAATCTAATCATGGTTTTGTATACACTTTTATGGCTCTTCAAATTATTAAGCAATAATTAAAAAACATATTAATTATTATCATTTTTTTTTATTTTTAACACGTTTAATTTGATGTTTTCAATTTTTCTACATGTGCTGTTTTTAATTTAAAAAAATAATGAAATTGATGGTAATTTTTTTAAATACGAAATTAATTTTGTTTTGAAGTTTGTAATTGTCTATTCCTAAATATTTTTTTTTTTTCACGAATCAAGCTCTTGACTTTAAAGAAATTTGTCAAGAAAATTCAAATGCGTCTTACCATGAGATATGAATAATATTAAACCAAATAGAAAACAGAAATTTTTTTTTTTTTTCATATTTTGAAGGTTGCAAAATGTGAAGAGTAGCATCCTTTTCCAAGGTTTTTTTGCGTGACGTTCTCAAGTAAAATGCAAGCATAACCTGATTGGGTATGATGGCTGGATGGGCCAAAGTCTGGATTTTATGTGATTGGGCCTGGTCATGTATTGATTCGGACTCAAAAACCCAGACTAGATTCAAATTGGGTCAAACGGGACATGAATATACTTAGAGTTCATATTGTTACCAAGAAGAGCAACCATTCCCATTAGTTAAATCTGTAAATCTGTGAAGTTATAATAGTAGAACCACAAGAAAATTCCAAGGAATTAAATACAACAATGGAGGGAAAAGGGAAAAAGGAAAGACAGGAGAAAGAAAAATCAACTTCACTTACCTTCAACAATTGGCAAAGTTAATGGAATTAACTTTCTCTCTCAAAACAAACTTTTGCACCTTCCCAGTGAAATTAATTGGTAAATCCCCAAAAATGACAGACTTTGGAACCATATAATTAGGCAATTTACCACTGCAAAATTGAATAATCTCTTGTGCATTAGCTTCAAACCCATCTTTTAGTTTTACAAAAGCACAAGGCAAAACCACCTCTTTCAAACCATCATCAAATTTTCCAATAACAGCAACCTTCAAAATTTTTGAATGACTTGACAGAATAGCTTCTACTTCTAATGTGCTTATAGTCTCACCTTCATTAACAACAATAATGTCTTTTGCTCTATCTTTCATTTGTATGCTCCCATTTGGACGCCTAACTCCAACATCTCCTGTATGATACCAACCACCATTAAAGGTTCTTTTGTAGCTTCTGTATTGTTTAAATAACCTGACATCAAAACATTACTCTTAAACATTACTTCCCCTATAGTTTTCCCATCATAAGGTACACTCTTCATTGTATTTGGATCTTTTACATCAATCGCTTCCATTAAAACGTTCTGTAACTCCACATTACTTGAAGTTGAGTCAGGCTTCAATGGCCGAACAATCGCCGGTCCAAGAGCCTCTGTCATGCCATAACCATCAACCACATTAAACCCTAATTCTTCAACCTTCATAAGAATTTTAGGGTTTAACAATCCACCAGCTACAATAACATTAACTTTGTGCGGACTTCGATTTTGTTCATCAGGTAATGCATTAGCAATAACGTTTAAGATAGTTGGAGGACCGCACAAGTGAGTTACCTTGTGAAGTATTATTGCTTCAAATATTACTTCAGCTGAGACATTTCTTAGGCAAATATTAGTACCACCAACTGCAGCCATTGCCCAAGTTAAGCACCAACCATTGCAACGAAACATGTCTAATGTCCATAGAAGTACTATTAGCCTTTCTCTCATATCACATCTAAACATATCTGCTAATGAATTCAAATATGCAGCTCTATGGCTATATATCACTCCTTTAGGGTTTCCAGTTGAGCCTGAAGTAAAACTCACAGAGATTGGATCACACTCATTTTTTGGTGGTATTACTTCAAAATCAGAATTACCCATTTGAAGAAGAGTAATATAATCTAAGGTAGATGATGATTTGTGATTGCTGGGTGTTGAAGGAGTTGGTTTCTCAAATTCAGGGATTAATATAAGTTGTGGGTGCTGTTTGATATTTTCTGATGAAAGTATGGCTAGAGCTTGAAGGGTGACTGTAAGACATTGATAATCCACAAAAAATAGTTTGGCCTTTAACTGTTGTAATATAAATGCCAAAGTGGTTGCATCTAAGCTTGTGTTAAGTGCAGAAAGAACTGCTCCAGCCATTGGAACACTAAAGTGCAATTCGTATAATGCTGGAATATTAGGGGCCAAAATTGCAACCTGTTGATGAAAAGGAAGCAAAGGATTTTAATATTTCATGCATATATATAAATTGGGTTCTTTTTGGAGAGATTAAAATTGGATTTTCATCACGTTCATCTCTAATTTAATGTTGGAAATTCAAGAAGTACTCTTAAATTGAAATATTTATGAATAATGATATTTTAATACATATATAAAATCAAATTCTTTAAATTAAATTATACCATACCAATAAAATATTTCAAAAATTTCTCACTCATTATTTAATTTGATATGATCAGTATGAAAAATTAATCAATTTCTACGCACAAAAAATGGACTTTCATGATGTTGCTGTGCACGTAATTGACTTGATGACTCAGTATTATTATTATATGGACTTGACTCATCAGTTTCGTCAGCAGGCCTACTTCTTATGGGATCATCGATCATAATTGGCAAAGAACAGGAAAAAGAATAATAAATAAATAAACATTGAATTTCTTTAATCTATTATGGTAAGGAAGCTAAAGGAGACGAAGACTTTGGGCTTGACATTGTATTTCAAATCTTCTTTAACTCCAATCTTTTGCAGAAATGAAAGAAAGAAACCATCAAACCCTAAAAATCCTATATATATATATATCCTTTTCATTGTGTAATTCAATAACTTCTACTACTATTTTTTCTGTTTTGTTTTCTTTTTTTCTCAATTTGCGGAAATTAATTATGGGTTTATGAACATTTTTTTTAATAAAATATATATACCGAACTTTTTAATCGTAGAAGACACGGTAAGTCTCTCTTAAAATTAAAAGTATCATAAAGCTAAAATGACAAAATTTATAGATGAATCTATATATTTTGTGGTGAAAGTAATTAAAATGAGATGACTTCATGGCTTATGCGACTCAATATGTATAAATAAAGAAGAGGAGAAGCAAAAAGAAAAAAAAAATTAATTAATTGACTTACAACATCACCATGGGAAATCCCCAACTGGACCAAAGCAGAAGCAACTTTCAGGCACCTTTCATAAGTTTCTGCCCATGAAAATCTAACAGTACCATAAATAATAGAGGTCTTGTCTCCATAAACAGTGGCTGCTCTTTCTAAGAAGCTTATTGGTGTTAGAGGTACGTAATTTGCAGAGCATTGAACAAGACCCTCCATTTTTTTTTTGGTTACGTCTATTGATGAGTTCTTCTCGTTCAATATATATGGCAGGATTTATATACAAAAAGCGACCATAGAATTATTGAGATATGATATCCTATTGTCAGCCATAACAATATTATTAAATGGAAATATATATATCATTCAATTAGATCCAGCCAAGCATCGGTTCCAAATCAAGAACCAAAAACCAAAATCTATTACCCAAGAAAGACCAAAATTTTATCCTGCGGTTGAAACACACTAATATTCAGAACTGAATCGTAAAATCGGTATCTTGAAAAAAGTTTTTGACGTAATTGCTCTCGATCAAAAAGAGATTAATCTCTCATCTAAACGTTAATCAAGACCAAATTAAATTTTCTATTGATCGAGATGCGCATGATGGGATTTTATTTTCTATTGATCGAGATGCGCATGATGGGATTTTAGTAGGTCATACTTGTAGTTTGTCTTTTTAATTTTTTTCATGACTTTTTAGATTTCTTTTACACTATAGTTGGAACAAATCAACTATAAATATATAATTTATTTACAAATATTTAAAATTCAGGCTTTTTTTTTTATTTAGCCAAATATATGTCATAAATTATAATTTCAACCAATGAGGCAACTTGGATGGTAAGGTGTGGCTACCGCCCGGCCACCTGTCTATTTTTTTTATTAAATAATGCTTTATAAATTAATGTAAACTTCCTTTTTCATTTTTCTTCCTTATTTTTAAAAAATTTCTTAGTATTTCTTATCTTTGATTGAGTCTGCCACTAGATGTCAACAATTAAATAGAAAATATTATTTTTAGAATGTGAAAATATAATATTATATATAATTAATAAAATATTTATGATGATTGTTGATATGACGTCATGTGTATTACATAGCCATGAATAAGTCATCAACAGCTTCCAAGTCAATTTGATTTACCAAAAAAGAAAAGAAAAAAAAAATCCACTCTCTAATTAGTTGAAGGAAAGTATATCGGAATAATATTTCATTTATTTTTCATCTAAATGCATTTGAATCTCTCCATTGAAAAGAAAATGATGGAGTGAAATGAAAATTTTACTTATTTTTATTAAATTATCTAAATATTTTAAAATAATTAAAATCACATATTATTGTTTAAAAATAGATGAATATGTAATTGCCAATTTATAATGCGCAAAATAATAAAAAAAACGTTCGAATTTTGATGCTTTTAATAAATTTAGTTAATACTTTTAATATTGTCAATTGCTACCTCATATTTTTATTTTTTTTGTCAATTATGTTTTTCGTTTAGAATTTTTTCAGTGTGTTGCTTATTTGACAATTTGCTTTTAGAATATCTAAATTATAAAATTATATCGTTGAGACAATCTCTTTAATATCTGATTACAAATTTAAAAATTTCACACGACTCTAATATTAATGGACTCTTGATGGATCTTGAGCAAGCACCTCGCACCTAGCACCGTCAACGTTCTCAAGTTTCGCTAAGTAGGTTTCTTCGCTCATGTAGCTGCATCACTTGACCACACTCAATCAAACTCTAGATAGAAACCATAATTGATAATAAAATAAATAAATATATAATATTAATTGACAAAATCAAAAGTAAGTTCAGTAATTAAACCTTTATAATAATAACAATTTCTAAAATTTTATAATAATACCGAGATCATAAAATGTTTAAATTTATAAAACCTTTTAATGTTTATTAAATATGAGAAATTATTATATTTTCCGGTAATCAATAGTTTTTGTTGAAGATAATTGATGATCGTTGACAGATGATAATTATATATACTTGGTGATAATGGCCGTTGATTATTAGTTATCAATAAATTAATAGATATATGTTTATTTTACATTATTTTTTTAGAAGAATGTATTATTTTATTAAATGATATTTGATAAATAAAATTGAATATTTCCATAGAAAATAACTCTTTACGGCAGCATTTGGTTTTTTGCTACAAAAAAGCAGCACTCATGTTCCATAAAGGTGGCTGACTAGTTTTTGGAAGTTTCACATGTAACTAGCTTGCAACTAATTAAACCCATTTAATTTGTTTATTTGGTAATTGATTTTATTTCAATTTTAACAAAGAATTTTGGAAATTTATTTTGATTTTTAGTGAATAAAAAAATAATTTCAAATTTATCAAAAATAATTAAATTAAAATGAATTAATTTTGTTTAGTTTGATTCATAAAACACAAATATTAAGAAGATTAAAAATCTTTACTTAATTTTTTTTCCTAAAAATCATTTGACGTTTATCTATCCAATTAATTTGGATTCGCATTGAATAGACATACAAATGGATAAAGCGTTTTCTATCAAAATAAATTTTAAAAGTACTCTATCTTCATTCAGGATTCAAATTCGAGACTTTCAATTAAGGAAAAATGCACATGTCATTATTCTATCTCACACTTTAATGGTTAAAGGATAAAAATTTTAAAAATTATTGATTTTGCACCTAAAATTTATCATAGAAAAGGGACTAAATGCTGATCCCGAACTAGTTTTTGCAAATTAGACATGTAGCCGTGTGGAAGGAGAGTGTTTTTTTAAGCCTTTACGGCGGAAGATGGGGAAGAGGTGGGTAGACTTGCACCGTTGAAGGCACTAAATTTGGTGTCAACGAATTGTTTACCCCACCGTGAACGTGAAATATGTGCCAAGTTGAAGATTTTGCCCTTATGAGGTGCGGTCCACGCGGAGAACATGCAAGAATTGTCAATTTGTCGTTATTAGGTAAGCAAAGATTATAATGTTTCTTTCTTGTTTGTAAAAAATTTACGTCCAAAAAAAATAAAATAATAATTAGTCCTGATTTTTGATTAAATTAATTAATTTATCTTTGTATTTTATTAATATTAATTAATAGTGTCCGACGTTTACTTGCAAATGCTTCAGTTCTTTTGTTTAATTTTTCCCGATTGTTCTATTAAAATGTATAAAAAGACAAAATAGCCTTATAATTAAATAAGAAAAAGAACCATACCCTCACCCTCACTTTCCTTCTAATTTTCTCCTCTTATCTCTAATTTTCCACGTCTCCAAACAATGTTAAAATTCTAGTTAAGAATGCGAAATTCCCCATCTGCAGCACGTTCGTCCAAAATAAAAGCTCCTGCAACTTTTTGAGTAGCAGTCGTCATGTTCACTTGGATATTAAGAAGGATACAAAGAACCACAACCATGTCTCAATTTCTGATGAAATTGATGATGTTCCAATCTCCAATTTCGAACTGCAACTAACACAGCTGTGGTTCCGGCAGCTCTTCAAGTAGCTGTCGTGGTCGCTAGATACCGAGAAGGAGGAGGTCTCGACGAAAGTCCAATTCCCATATTGTTAGCCAAAACAATTTTACCATGTTATAATATTAGAATTAATTTGTTTTTAAATGATAATTATCATTGTAACAGATTTATCTTTATCACTTTGTTAGAGTTAGAGATAATGTTAAATAGATTTATCCTTATCACTTTGTTAGATTAGAGATAAGGTTAAATAGATTTATC